>JAKSZP010000179.1:0-156265 GCA_022478985.1 Massospora cicadina
CAAACCAACCATAATTAGCTAGCGAGCTGTTTAGGTAATGAACTTTTTACCCATTATGGTAGGTCACTTCACTAACTTATTAATTCGCTAGTTGCAGGTGAAATCACTCTCCTCGCAACTCACCATACATTCCCAATCAGTTGGTGATGAAACCTGACTGATCCCAATTGATACACCTGATAGTTAACTACTATCAGATGCCCCTATTTCATCGGCCACTCTTCCCAATGAGATATAAGGTATTTATACGGATCAATCCCTAATTGATATGACTAGGCGAATATCCTAAATCCCCCAAACGTAGTTTCTCCAAAATTTGGGTCAACCGATTTCTGATTCACTTCGCTTTTGGGACTTTTCCCCTAGCAACACCAGGTAATCTAGCAGGCTGGGAATATGGCAAAAATCCCAAAACCGCCCTTCAGGTTCTCAAAGATTTTGCAACAAATGCAAGGATGAATGATCTGTTACAACTTTAAATTTTACTCCGTGGAGGTATACCCAAATCTGTTTATAGGCATATATCACTGCTAAACACTCATGCTAAGTTACAGTGCAATTCAGTTTATGAGTATTTAAGATTTGGATACAAAATGCGATGGTGCTCCACACTACCATCATCCTTCTGGGATAATACTGCCCCCACAGCGGAAAGAGAAGTGTTCATTTGCATTTTATATCTCTTTACAAAATTAGGTTATTGCTGAACCAGCGTGCTAACCAACACGGTCTGTAAGGCATTTGAAAGCTTTTTGACAACAGTCCAGTAAAAGGTGACGTTTTCTAAAAATACTTAAAAAGTGGGCTCCAAAAATTGCTGAAGTTAAGAATGAACCGCTGGTAGTAACTGACTAACCACAAAAAAACTGGATATCCCATAAATTACCTGGCCGAGTCATCTTTTATATAGCTTCCATCTTCTCTAGATGAGGGCTAAGCCCTTTCAAGTCTACCATGAACCTGAGGTAAATTAATTACTCCTTAAAAATGGCACTTTTGAGGCTTGATTTTTATGTCAGCTTTGGCAAGTCAGCGGAACACCTGTTATAAGTGGTCTAGATGCTCCATAAATGGTTGCAAATACACATTAATATTGTCAAGGTAAACTAGAACGCAGGAAAGCTTCAGGTCACCTCAGATTGTGTCCATAGCCCACTGGAACGTAGCTGAATATTACACAACCCTTGGGGCATACATGTGGGCTGGAACAACCCTTTAGAGGTAATTATGGCACATTTTTTTGTTCCGCTTCAGGCAACTTGATTTGCTTATATCCTGAAATAAAGTTCATGGCAGACAAATAGTTGGCACCTCCCAGCCTATCATTAGCATTGTCAATTCACAGAAGTGGATATGAATCTTTTTTGTGATGCTATTAAGCTTTTTTATCAATTACTACCCAACCAGTGCTGTCCTTCTCCTTAACACTTAGCACTGGCGACGCCCAGGGACTCTTTGATGGCTCTAACATTCCTTATTTAATCAATTTATCTTCTCATAAGAGACTGCTTCTTTGCAACTTTTGAGTGGGGAATAAATTGTGACTGAATAGGAAGTTGATCTCCCGTGTCCACCTGATGCATGACACCATGTGCACATCTCAAATTGTGGCTGTTAGATGCAAAAATTCCTTGGTAGCTTTTAAACGGGGCCATCGCTTGACCTTTCTGTTCCTCCAATAGCCCATCTAGGGCCTCACACAAGACCACTGTCTATACGCTGGATAAGGTTTTCATAGGTAGACTGAAGTCCACCCATTAACCAAAGTTGTAATTATAGTGCACCATATCAATAGAAGTTAGGTGCAGATAAGCCACCACTATATGCCTTTGGACTGTCATATACTCCTTTTGTAGGTTTGCTAATAATATCTTCACTTCCTCATACCCCAGTAGCAGTAGTCCAGGAATCACAGGGGGTTCAAACCGCAATTACTGGTAGGGCCCCATAAATTTACCATAAAATCCTTTGGGAATTTCTTTTTTGAGCTCTTTCCTACTATGACCTGGTGCCCAGAAGGTATCATAAAGCATTTGCAGTCTGTGATGGAATTCCGTTATACTCATAAATCTGGTTAGGCAAAGCTCTGGTCCTTCGCTTCATCTGCCAATATTAAACATGAATCACACCTTCGCTCTACATGAGATTAATATGACTGGAGTGGGCAGGGTCCTATGGAACTCAACAGGAAATTAAAATAGATGGAGATCCATTTTCCCAGAATCTCAAATGTTTCTTCAGCCATATCAACAACCACACTAAATTGCTGCATGAATGAAGCCCTAATAAACATGTTGTAGTTGTTATTAGGCAGAATCACCGCTAGGGCAGATGCGCTTACTGACACAAACCTCAGAGGCAACACACTGTAAGCTCCCTCTGACACATTCTCTGTGACTCAGCGGTCCCATACACTACTTGATGTTCCACATCATGTGTCAGAGGGAGCTTAGCCACTAGCTTGGTGGATACTATATTGATTGGGGCACCTGTATCTATAATTTCTTGGATTCTTGTATTTTCTACAAAAATATCTCAGTATGTACACTCTGATAAGAACTAACCATTTAATTAATTACTTGGACATCCAAGGGCTTTTGTTATAAAGAAAATTAATAATTCAACTTTTTATCTTGTTGCAATCACTTTTTTTGTAACAAATTCGATTCAAGTCTGACTTTAGCTTAATAATCTCACCAAAAAATTAGTTTGCGCCCATGTTGGGGAGCAGTTGGGCAAGTAAGGTAAAGGGCACAGGTGATGGCCCCGCGACTTCCATAATTTGCAGATGCCCCGGTGAATCCAGCAGATTAGAAAAAACAAAAAACTGGTGGTTACCATTTCCCCAGAAATTTTAGCTTGGCAGGCGCGATGCAACCAGTACATCAATACGCCGCACTATCAACCACTTTTGTCGGTGGAATTGGATTATGGGTGTTCCTGGTTATTCAGCAAATGGTGCTATGGGAAAAGTTTTGTGGGGATGTACACATTCATTTCCCAAATGTGGTGTATGTTGCACCTCATTCCATGTCACGCAGTTGGCTAAATCTAGGTTTTGAGAGCAAGGAGGCATCGACAAAGGTGCTATGGTGCGCGTTGTAATAGACCTCCCCAACGGGCAGTGGGTCATCAAAACTATGCGCACCAGATGGACAAAGTCCAACCAATTTTTTTTACTTTTGACTTTCTGCCCATTACGGTCAAACACGCTGTACTAGAACAACACCTGAAGGCTGGGCTTGCCATATATGGCAAAATACAATCATTCAAAATGCAACGTTTTACACTGATGCCACACCTGTGCACCAGAAAAACCATCGCAGTCCTAACCCGATCTGAGGAGATAGCAAAGGATCTAACCCAGATCCCACACACACCTTTTGTCAATATTGTAGGGGCATACTACCCACCCTTTATGGGTCACCGTGGACAGCACACCTCCTATATGCACCCATTGTGATGCATTCAGCCATAAGGCGCACGCCTGCTCCTCCAAGGAGGGCATTATATTTCAAGAACATCCCTCAGTGGCCATGAACAATGGGAAGCCCACTATGAACCAACCACCAATACAAAGGACATTTTCCTGTGGGGAGCACAAAGCTGCTACTTAGTAGTGCACCCTATATCCCCACAAGAGCAGAAGAAGGCCAAACAGGCCTGTAGGGCGGTGGCCAAGGAGGCGGCCAAGGTCACCTCCGCTATCCCACACTCCCAATGCCAGAGGGACATTGAGACTTTAACAGCAGATGCAGCTTGGGAATCTCTCAACCAATCAGATTGGGAGCCTAAGCTGATTGTTCCACCCATACTGAAGTTCCAATGGGCAATTCAATTTCACCTGACCTATGCGCCCAAGCCTCAATTGGAACCAATTCAGTCTCCAACCTACCTGAAAAAAATTTTAAATCAAG
The DNA here is from genome assembly GCA_022478985.1 of Massospora cicadina. Classification (NCBI taxonomy): domain Eukaryota; kingdom Fungi; phylum Entomophthoromycota; class Entomophthoromycetes; order Entomophthorales; family Entomophthoraceae; genus Massospora; species Massospora cicadina. Next base: position 3,918 of record JAKSZP010000179.1, read on the forward strand.
CGTTGGTGCACTGAAATTGAGCGCACCACAAAAATCTCATTCTGCAGTGGGGAAACCAAAAGTGAAGGCAAAAGCCAACACGAACCCAACTGCCAAAGTTACCCATTCTTCTGTCTATATTGCAGCACACACCCGAGGCGCTGAGAAGCGCCATGAAGATCATGAGATGGCTGAAGGGCCTGGGTGCCCTTCCCCTCGCACCTAAGGTGTGATGGGGGGAGCCTTTACTTTAGGAGAATTGAACATTACTGGACTCAAGGCCTCACCATCCCGGGATAGGAAACTGATTTTTTTACAAAATAATTTACCCGTGGATATCCTGGCCATCCAGGAGTCCCACTGTCCATGCGGTTCTGAGGATGCATGGAAATCCATGCTCCTCCCCTCCCTGTCCTTCTGGTCCAAGCACTGTGGGGTGTTTGTTCAAAAAAAACAATTTTTCTAATTTTTATCATCTGAATCCTTCCTTTATGGCTGAGTCCTTGTTGTCAAATTCTCGTGGGCTGACGTGGTGCACGCTATCATCAACATTTACGCCCTGACCTGTGCACAAGAGCATCAGGAATTTTTCTCAATAGTCAAATCCCTTCCGTTACCCCTGACCCTTTTGTAGTTGGTGACATAAACTATTGGTTGAACCCATCCACAGACCGCTGGCCTTCCTCATCTTCCCCACCACAGGGTCACATGAGCTTTGCGTTCTCAAGGCCACCCTAAGGTTGTTTGACGCGTTGCCGCGCCATGCTCTACTGAACAAAAACATATGCCACCTGCACAATACAATGGCCAGTTAAGGTCCATGTCCCACATTGATCTTATAATAGCCTGTTGCAATTTCTATCAAGATATCCCATCTCCACATGTCAAAAATCGATTTCTCCAATCACAGGCTGATCTTGATAACCTTCCACCTACCTGACCCAGTGGCTCGGGCTCCAATATGGTACAAACTTCGCCCAGCCAAACTTGCTTCGCCAAGATTTTACACATAGATGGAATCCGCGACATCAGCACAGGAGTTTATCGCACCATTTTGCACTGACCCAATTTCCACCCGGTAGGCCTTCAAAGTGGACACAGTCCACCAGGCTCGCCACCTCTCCTCCCGACGCTCACGCTCCACCTCAGCAGTCATCTCGCACGCTCTGGTGGAGCTGGCCCACCTGGAGTCCAACATCTTAGCCAAGGGCTACAGCTCTTCTTGGGTCTGTAAGTGGGCAGAAGCAGCCGCCCACCTCAACGCGCTTGAGTGGCAACATAAACATCGGGTTTGTGTTCAGTACAGGGCTACACACATTATAGTGGGTGACATAAGCTCCGCTTATATTTTTCAAAAATTCTTCACCCCATACCTGAGCTTGGCCTGCACACAGGTGCAAAGGTCAGACAATTCCGTTGCGGATAAGCCAGCTGAAGTGGCAATTGAGATACAAAAGTATTACTCCAAGTTGTACCGATCTGAACCAATTCCACCAGCCAAAATGGTGAATTTTCTCAATAGCACTCACATCCGCACCATTTCCTGATTCCCAGGGTTAGTGAATTTGATTAGTCCAGATGAACTCTGTTCCACCGTCCGCGGTGCACCAAATTGGAAATGCCCTGGCCTTGATGGCATCCCTTATGAGCTCTATAAGAAGTAATTCAATTATTTGTCCCCACTGTTGCTTGCCTCCCTTAACCAGAGCCTTTTGGAAATGCGCCTCCTACCAGGAGGGCAAGAGGCCTACACCATTACGCTCTTCAAGAAAGAGGATAAGGTGTCTAGACCTGGCCAACTGGCGCCCCATTTCTCTAACAAACATGGTTTCTAACTAACAAATGGCTAAATGCCTCCAATACAAAAATCTTTCAGTATCAAAAGCATCTAACGCCTGTCAGTTTCTTGTATTTTTTAGACCAGCATCTGCTGAGCACCTCAGGGCCTGTTTGCGTTTCATCCCTGCCCATCCCACACCGCCCCACTTGTGCTCCCCTTTGTGCCACGCCCTACCGTTGGGCCAGTCCGCCATTTGGGGGTGTGGTTGGAGGCAGGAGGGTATGCCTCAGCAGTGATGGAAAGCCCTATTACAGACAACGTGACGAAGCGCATCGCCTCACTCAGAGCCACCCTACTTCCCTTACTGGCTGGGTTGTACTAGCTAACTCTATGCTCCTCTCCAAAGTTTGGTTTGGGGCCCAAGCCATCGCCTTCTCCCCAGGTTTCTTCAAATCTCTGTATGCCCTTCTGCAAGGGTGGCTTTGGTCAGGCCGCCCACCGCCAGTGCATCTTGAGGTCATGTTTGGCTCTCGCCATAGTGGTGGCATGGGCCTGCTCGACTTTGAGGCCCATGCTGCAAAGATCCTGGGCACCTGGATCGCGGCTGTTACCATTCCTACACTCCCATCCCAACACTGGTCCCACGCGGCCCGCTCCAACTTCTCCCGTGCCCTGAACCTTGCTAATCCGTCGCACCCTCACTCTTTGATGAAATATCTGGCTTCCCACCCTTCGGCCGCAGGTCCCCATGGAACTGCACCCCACTTCAAACGAATCCTTCTCTCCATGCGGAGCGCTGAGTGGAGAATTCATATTTGTGGACACACTGCCCAGAGGGGGCGCCCCTCTCCTCGGTTCACACAGGAGGTCCAGGGGCTACCAATTCTGGATGGATTGATACCCACAAGGCCCCATGTCCTATCCAGGGTGGACTACCTGGACATGATGGACATCCCTTATTCCCTTGAGACCCAGAAGACAATTTGGAAATACGCCCACCACCCTCTGCTGCTGCCTCATATCCGTTCCCATGTGTGGCGCTGCCTGAGGAAGGTGTACCATACTGCTGAGCTCTCTAACGCTTTACACTCATCCTGTGTTGTATGTGGCCAGTACAGAACGCTGTTTCACAGCCTGGAGAAGTGCCCTACCTCTAAAGCGATATGGCGTGAGGTGCAACGTCTGCTTTGCCAGGATCATACACATCCCTTCAGTTTGTCTAGGGATATGTTTGCTTTATCTATGGTCTCCCCTCTTCCACCATTTCTCCGTGCTCTGGTGGTTGCAATCGCCATGTGGACCATCCACACGATTGTCTTGGATGCCATTGCAGGCTCCACCCCAACCCTCCCAGAAGCTGTCCACCAGTTCCGGTCCCACTTAGTGGACACTTTCAAGGGTTTTTTTTGGATACCTCCCACTGCGTCGCCGTCAGTTGGTCTCCTCCTGGTTCCTAATTTTATTTCATCAACTCTGACCCTTTCCTCCGCATGTGCTCAATTGTGGCTCTGGCCCCTTTGCACGTTCCCCCTCATCCCTGTAGTGGCGTTCCCGCTGGAAACAGGAAATAGCATTACTTCTCTGGGGTGCCCCCCTGTTACTACATTTCATTTTCTTCGTGTCTTATCAAAAGTGTCCGTCCCCTAGTTGGTCTTCCCCGCAATAAATAGCTAAAAAGAAAATTGATAATTCCAGCGCCAACATGAGGATACTCCTGAGCAATTTTCTCTACCAGTATCACAACGTTCACACCCTCTAGTGTGGCGACATCTGTTGAGGGTCTGACTTCACCCATTACATTGTGCTCAAAATTTTTCAGAAATACAGTTTTTGTAGATCTTGGAAAAACTCTGAGCCTGCATTCTTTTTTTTAGTACTAGATGGCCTGAGCCTGCATTCTTCTTGTCTCCCTCTTGGTTGGGACCAAGGCATCGTTGAGGGTCTGTTGGTATGTTGAACCATCAGAGTGATTACCAGGCCATTTCAAATTGACTCATTATAATCATCAAGGACAAAGAAATTTGGATCAGCGTAGGTAGATCGTCCCAACTTTACTCCACTCAAACTTTCCCTTTTCCGTCAGGGCTGGTGGTACTTCATAAACATGCGGTTTATCCAGGGCTGCTAGCCACATAATGGCCTCTCTAGCCACACGAGAAGTAATAATTTGTTTAAAGCACTATTCTCTGAATCACACCCAAAGGTTCAGGTTGAAGGCTAACTGAGGGGTTTTAAAATGGCTGAGGATGATCTGGGTAAATTATGAGAATGGAAAGGACCCGCTAAATTGTTAAGTGGCCAAGTATTATCCAACAGATTATAACCAATTCGTTGTTGTCCCTTTTCTCAGAAGGGATTCAGTAGAGGTTGCCGGGGCCTTCATTTCACGTTGGGAGCACTAAAAGTGATATATAAACAGCGTAAATGATTGACAATTTTCTATAACGTCTCATCTCCTTGAAGAATGGGTTCATAGCATTATACAGCTCCCTATATGGCTTAACAATCGCCTTCATTGTGATGCCCACATCCTCATTGGTAAAACAATTGCTTTCACTAAAATGTGAGAATCAGACATGAAACGCTTTGTAAACTCCACCAAAGACTCGTTCTGCTAAAAGTTTGATGTCAGAAAATCTTCCTTACGCTGCGCCATTTTTGCCACACTTGCTGAACAGACAGAGCACAATTTTCTTCACCTCCTGATATGTCACAGTACTACTCTTAAGGTAACATATAACTTAGTCAGCGCTCTTGACTACAGAATGGATAACAACAGTTTAGCCTTACGCCTGTCTAATGTTCCTCCCATGGTAAATTCAAATCGTTTTAAGTAGCCATGCATGCTCCCGTTTTGATTGAGAGGTGGCAACTTCTTATCCCGTACAAACTCACCTTGTTCCAGGCTTCTAGTTTGGGGAGCAGACAAGCAAGGTTCATATCAGTCAAGGGTAACATCCCTTTGTGAGCCGTATTAGGATTGGATGTCCTGTTGCAAATATGCTGCAGGTGATTGGGTAGAGGTTGGATTGTTGGGAGGGATTTTCGTGATAATTGGGGGTGCTCACTCTCCAAACCGTAGTATTCATCACTACATGCCGCTGTACTCACCCCTACTTCTTTCTTCAATCTGTTCAGCAATAAGTTCATCCACAATTTTATCCGCCTTTATCATATTCAGTGGCACCGCCCATCTCTTGCCCCCTTCTGAAGCTCCTCAATTTCTATTTGTAAACCATGGAAGAGATCCTGCTCTGTACAAATTTACACTCCATTTTCTGAAGCCATATGAGGAAATTTTCCACCGTTACCTGAATTCCCATGTACTGCCATCTATTTCCGTGAGCCTGTCAGTTTTCTTCATCCACTTTACTGACAAAAAGCTCATTTCCATACCAGCTCCTCATTATATTCTCAAATGTTTTCCAAGCGCAATCGCATATTGGCTACTATACTGTTTCAGTTAATAGAAGAGTAACAGCTCAGCCTTGAGCCTCTTGGCTGGAACTCTCCAGCTAGTTAATTCAGCCTAGCAATTGGCTGTATTCTAGGGTTGCCAAGAAAGAGCTGGCCAAGTTGTCAGCAGACTTATGATTACTCCACTCAGCTCAAAGTTGGCTAAAATCAATCACCACTGAGCCATCTTGATCAATCATTCATTATTCCAACAGGGTAACCTGGTCCCTCATCTGAGACACTTTCAAGTCAGCACCTTCCACCCATTTGGTCATTTCCACCATAAAACGCTCTGTGTTATAGCCCAGCGTCATGACATCTTGTACCCATTCACCTAAAAGACTGCGCCAATATAATAATTTTTCCTTTGAAGTGAGGTAACTCATAGTTCAGGCGTGGAACTAATGATCCATGTGACTACTGACATCCACAACACAACTATCCACTTGAACTAGTGCCCCTTGTACTTTCTGAGAAGAAGTGGTCAAGATGCTCAAACAAGAGGTGAGTTTCATGCTGTTGTGCTTGAACAAAACGCATGACATTGACAATTTTAATATTATGCCAGACCAACAAACGTAGAAGCTGGCGGATTGAAGGCTGAACATATGCGACCAGGTATTCCTCAACCCCATGGGAGATGAGCTAGTGAGACAACTCCATTGTGGTAGCTTCAAGATATAACATACATGCGTATCATTCTTCTTGGTTACGTTGATTATAGAAAAAAATTATGGCATGATCTCCCACATCTCCTTTATAAAGGTGGTAACCTAATAAGAGCCATTCCATGATACCCACAGTTGCTGGGGAGTTACGTTCGTGGATCTACACTGTTGGGCTTAATCTAACATGGGCAAGCTGCTTGCTTCAAGTCCATCCTGATTTCCTAATCTCCTGTTTCCATAACCATATTAAGTGCCAGCTTCTCGTTGGATAATTCCATTGGCTCACCAGAGTATTTATCATGGAACCCAACTAAACTCTGACATAAGTAGTGGGGGCTCGTCATGATGCCCTAGTTGCTGTTGTGTTACAGTAGACCAGTGGCCCCCTGTAGTGTGCATCACTTTTATTTTATTTAACCAAGGCAAGCCAACCAGTGGACAGACAATACTAAAACTAGTATTCTAAAACTAAACTAATTAAAAACTAAAACATGAATTGACCGCCCTTTTTGGGCAGCGAAACACAAAAAGAAATAAGAAAATAACCTACCAGGTGGCACAGCTTTGAGCCGCTTATCCCATCATGGTGGAGGGGGAGGGGGGATCAGGCAATCATCATCAGGCTCAACACTAAAAAGGCGGGTTATTTCTGAGAGCAGGGGGGTTGGGGCATCCGCAGGATGAGGGTTGAGGTGAAGTATATAGTCATTTTGATTGGCAATTTAGTCCTGAATTAAAGCCTCTATGAGTTTGGCAACGTGGTGTTCAGCCTAGATGTGGGCATAAAGAAGTTTTTCTATTTTTGCAAAATTGGCACTTGTGGTGCATGTGGATGCAGAGATTCTGCCAATTCTGCAACATGCTTGACAGAGGTGGTGGCAGTTTCATATAGCTGTTACATTTCCTCTTTTGCGGTAGGAGGAAAGTCAGAGGTGAATGATGGATGGCGCAGCCCTTTATTAAATTCTTTGACGGATTTTGCACACCTTTTGCAAATACAGGGATTTTTGGGAAAGACCAACGCAGCCTCAGCAAGCTGGTGGTCACTTTGGAAAAGGAGGCTTTAGTTTTGGAAACATATTGGTTGGTTGGGGCTGGGGCATCAAAGTCTGATTTCAGATAAAGTGTTAAATCAGATGGTCAATTTGGTGGTAAAACATCACCCGATTTGGTTACTACATCCAATAATTTCCAGGGATTTTGGTTGATTCAGGTAGATTGGGTTGTAGGTGATTTTGTTTGGGTAGGTTTTGGGGTGAGAGAGCTTCTGGATTAAATGTGGGTCCAATCCTGCTCCCAATGGGTTGGCATGGGTGTGCATTGGCTAGCTTGGGTTTGAGGTGCTAGATTTTGTTTCTGATTCAAGCTCATGGCCTGTGGGGGTGGGGGCAGCCAAAATCCCCACTTGAATGCTGTTAGTGTGGCCTTATGGGTGGAGTTGGCCATTTTCACAGGGCATATATTATATTGGCATGCCTTTTTGGTGTGGTTCAATTCATAGCAAAGGGGGCAAATTGTGCGACTGTTGTCAGTGCAGGCCCAAAAGAAGTGGTCAGGTGCCGATGGGATACAGGCTTTTGATGGGATATGCTGGGCCATGTTCAGCTGGTGGGGGTAATGGTGGCCATTGCCCAAGGTGCCGCAAGGCGTTCAGCACCATTTGGGACAATAAATTAAAAGATATGATTTTCACCATATGTGGACAACCCTGACGTCAACTCCTCATAAAGTGTTTGAGGAGGAAGGTGTGAAGTGAGGTTTGCAAAGGTTACCACAAGTTTGGTGTCCTCTAGGAGGAGTGTTCAGGTGGTGGTAATGGGAATATTTTATTAAATTAGTGGCGTAGCTGCTGCAGCGGCTGCATCCTCTTTGGTGGGAAATCCAATATCAAAATAGCCCTTGTAAGGGTGGAAGTCAATAAATCCTGCTGGCGCAAAGGTGGCCGTTTCCAGATCAATCATCACTTTGTTGGCTTATGGGAAGAGGCATCTGCACTGATGTGGAGGCAAAAGTGAATATTAATCAGGGTAGGGCTAGGGGGTGGAGGCAGGTTGGGTAGGCTCATGCGAGGTGGAGTGACAAGTCCCTTGAAGGGGCATAGCAGCTATCTGTATTTGGCAGACTGGATGAGCCAGTCCACATGCATTTGTCTGCTGGGCAGAAAACCTAGTGTGTGGATCACTGCTGCTCCATACTGGGGCAGCAGGTGGTTGATCCAAGGACATAAATTAGGAGATTGGTGAGGTGAGGCGGTGGTGGAAAATTGACTTGTTTTTCTAAAAGTCGCTCAAATTTGACATTTAGCGGAAAGAAAACTATTCATGAGCATCACTTTTTTAACTTTTAGAGTTTTATGGCTGAAATCTGCTAAGCTTGTTGCACAAGTTTGGCTCCATTGAGCACCAGATAGATGATATGAATTTTGCTGACCTTGGCAGATTATATTAAAGTACAAATAAGAAGCTATCACTTCAACGTATACCACTTTATTACATATAAAAATATTAAACCACTTCCATTTCATTAAACCTTCTCTTCTCTTCTTCCCTCCAAATACTTAATTCTCTCTTCTTCCTGATGGATACTTAATCCTCACTTACTACAAAAAAAACTCTATTATTTCTAGTCTCCTGTTCATCTCTTAATCCTCATTATTCAAAGTCATTTTTACCCTTCAGCTTAGTTAGTTCCCTATTCACTACAATTTTAGGGTCTTTTATCCATCACTGAGGCTCCAGTGGAATTCACTTCTATTTTCTGAATTATTATTGCCTCTATAAACTCACTTTGAGTTAACATAATTTACTGCTAAATCTTAAGGCTCACTATGATTAATAAAAAAGATGGCCCGCCGAGCTATATGGCTCATCATCCACTCATACCTATTTCTTGACATATGTTATATTTATTAATTAAAAATTACTCTATACTTATAGGATGGCTTAGTTCCCTGTGGCAGATAGGGCGCCTAAGTCCTCCTTACACAAGTATTGACTTCTCATCCAATAAGTAATTTTATGTTATGGTCATCTCTTTGAGATGGATTCTGGATTGTCATCTTCCCATTAATTTAGGACTTCTAAGTTGAAATTCTAAGACCAGTACAGAGTTACATCAGGAATTGATCTTTGAACTTACTTAATATAATCCTGCCCATATAAAGTCAAGGGCATATTAGGAGGCAATTCATCATATTTTTAAAGGCTTGTTTTTAGAGGAGGTTGATCTAATGGTTTGTCTGACCAATTTCTAGAATTTTTGGACCGTTCTATAGTATGAACGCTGACACTAAGGTCAGGGCCCATATTTGGATTGCAATTAAAAAAATTTGGCAAGATATTGGTAGACCCCTTGACAAACTCATACTGAAGGTATACTGAGAAGATTATGTTGATATCTGGATTGTCTTTGCGCCACTTTTTGGGGTTTGTGATAGTAAGAAAGTGACTTATGGTCAGTGGTAAATAACCTCAGGATGTTTAGTTCCCTGTAAGTGGTACCGTCAGTGCATCAATGACCAAGAGACATTAAACTAACTTATTTTAAATGGCCTATGCGCGCTTTGTAACACTGAACCCCCTAGAAAAATAAGCCTTAGACTGTTTGCTATCTCATATTCTTTCAAAAGGGACACTAACCGCGGTACCAGAGGCGTCACAAGCCACATTATAGAACTTATATTCATCAGCATTCTAAAGAACAGGGACAGTGGTGAAAATTATATTTATTGCTTAAAATTGCAGTTGACATTAAAGAGTCCAAATAGAAGGGGCATTTACACCATTAGAGGATGAAGGGTAGTGGTTAATCCTATAATGGCTGGTGAAACTTCTCAAAGAAAATAAATGATTTAAGAACCTACACAGTTCCTTCTGTGTCTCTGGTTGGGCCATTAGCGGTTGACTTCTATATTGAAAGGCGTAATGGCGTTGCCATCTTTTAGTATCAAGTTTTTTCAGAAGTTGCACTTCACCTTTATAACTCACACTTGTATGACTTAACAGCTAGCACAGCCTTTTGGAGTGCCGCCACCACATCCACCAAGCCCTTACCACTTTGTTCACCATTAGGTGAATGTATTATGATTTCATATATGTAAGCACTTTTTTCAAAAACCCTGAAACCACCAAATCATCATCAATGCGGCATTGAAAGACAGCTGGCGCGTTCTTTAAAACAAAAGACATAGTCTTTAATTGGTACATTCCATACCAGGTGTTAATTGCTGTCAGTGATTTTTGGACAGACTTGATTCGCACTTAGTGGAAACTATTCACCAGGTCAAGTTTGGAAAAACTTGTATTTTGAGATTTCCTGGGCAATAGAGGCCTCCAGAGGTAAGAGATATAGATTTGGAACTGTTACTATAACTGTAACCTTATATAAGTGGCCATAATATATATGATAGTTTTTAATTGACAATTTATTTCTGTGCAAAAACTACTAAGGAATAAATAAAAGAGGTTTTTTGTTATCCACCCTTTTTACTATGTCATCAATTTAATTTCTCAATGCCTGGTCTACCTCATAAGTCTTTAGGATATAGGAGGCAATTGATTTTGATGAGGTCAGCCGTCAGCTGAAAATTCTTATTGATTCTGAGTGACTCAAAAGCTGATTATCACCTTTCATATCAAAATGACTTATGGGTGCAAGAATAAGAGACAAAGCAAATACCTCAGGCAAAACATTGGTGAAAAATATTTTTACTGTTGCTAACTCAGAATTTCTTATTGCTGAAGCAGGTAGATAATTTTACATAATAGTGCGTTAGAGGTGAAAGCTAGCATGTTTAAATATAAAATTTATACTTAGTAAATGACGGCGCCACCACCTATTCCCAAATCATTTGGTATAGTAATTATGGTATTTCTGCGAAGTTTTCCACAAATTCATATTATTGGCCAATAAAATGCAGTGGTTTGCGAAGAGGGAGTTTAAGCATAGGGATACTAGATGCCTCATGACAAGTGCACCAGAGGTAACTTCAAGAACCAACGCCTGTACAACTTTTATATTAATGAAGTTCCCTGTGGCTCTGGATTCCACAAGGGCAGCTAATGTGACCTTGCGCTGCACTAGCTTAATGTAACGGTGAATAGTAATAAAGCACGGTCAAATTTATGTAACTCATTGAGGGAAAAAAGGATGAGATCTGATTTCTTAGCTTTAGATTGTTTCTGCACCTTGATGAATCTGTTTATGAACTAGATGGGCATAGAAGCTTCCCGTGAATATGACAAAGTAACGGATTATGGAGTTTCAGGGTCTGATAAGGCCGTACACCAGAAAATCTCGTACACTGGGTTTACCCAGCACTGTTCTTCACCCTAGTGGACCAGGAAGATGTGATAATGGAAAATTATTGGGTCTGCAAGTCTATAGATATTGCAAACATTCACAAAGATTTATCTGAGATATCTATGCAAGCAATTTAGTTCTCAGCGCATGAAAGTTCCATGTGAACTAAACTTTATTCTTCAGCACTATAGGTGGGGGTATAATGGGCGTTTGAGCAGTAACAAAAAAATTTCTCTGTAACATTTGACCTCATAATTCTGTACTCCGTCTCAAACTTTCCAATTTGTGGTGAGTTATTTTGTTAGGACCTGAGTGAGCCAAGAGAAAATTGGGATATAAGCGGGTATCTAAACTCCTCTATTAGTAGATCCAGACTGAAAGGCAACAATCTGTCTTAGTGGTTTATTTCAAGAAGATGAGCAAGAGGTTTTGGTGCCCTGCTGAGGTAAAAGGGAGGGGGTATTTCTGGATTTTAGAAGCAACTATGGTAAATGAGCTGGAATTAAGCTTCCACCATAGTCATCAAGAAGGACTATCTGGTAGTCCTTTTCCAATACCATAATATAGTATTACATTGTTTGATATTTCAATTTAAAAATATAAAAAGAACATTTTAAGATAAATTTAAATGTAAAATAAGATATGAACAATGACCCAACTCTGGAAGTTTTGAATTACACTTCCAATGGGGCAGGTTGTATCTTGAAGTTACGCTGGGCAGATTCTCCAAGAAAGTGATAAAATAAATGGGAAAATACAGGTTAAAACTCGAACTAATTTTTATTTTCAAAAAGAGGAAATATTTATAGGCTTTTTTATGGTTCATAATCTATCAGAGTGAATTAATCTTTGCACAATTGAATCTTCACTCAATTGATCAGGATCAATGAATCATTAACCTTGATAGATTGTGATAGATTGCTCACTCCTTCTAATGATGTCAGGGGAATTGATGAAGGGGAATTTGGGGATATGAGAAATTGTTGAAATCCTGACACTTCCCCCATCAAGATTCAATTGCGTTGGAGGATGACTTCTTAAAAACCTATGATGAATATGATTTACCACTATACCAGTATCAATATGAACAATTAAATACTATAATCCTTTGCTTAATATAACTCTATAGGTACCAGACCAATTATTTCCCAACTTTTCAGTCCATCCACCTGGCTGAGAATGATAGTAAATAATTAATCCCCAATCTGGTATTCAGGTAAGGCAGTTTTATATTGATTTCTTCTTTGAGTCTCTTTTTGAGAGGGTATTTTGATCAATTTCGTTGATTGTGCCTGAAGATGGATAATCTCGTTGGCCAAATTCCTCATAATTAAATCAGAATTATCTGGAATACTTTTCTCAAGGCTTTTCTGAACACTAGAAGGGACTGAAGTATCCCGCCCATATATACACTTAAATGGAGACATCTTGATAATGCGGTGGTAGCTTATCTGATAAGCAAACAAGGCACTGGGCAAATAACTATTCCACTGAGTCAAGTCAGTAGATGCCATCTTCCTTAGAATTGAGACCAGGGTTCCATTAACCCGTTCAATGGCCCCATTTGTAGATGGATTATATGGTACAACAAATTGTTGAGTAGTGTTAAATAATTTTGTTAGCTCCTGTATAATTTGCAAGGTGAAGTTAGTCCCATTATCTGACATAAGGACCTTTGGACATTTGTGTTGGGAAATGATATGCTGATATAGGAATAACGCTGTAGTCTTAGCTGAAGGGGTAGCAATGTAAATGGCCTCAACCCATTTTATTAAATGGTTAACAGCTATAATGATATACTGATGACCATGCAATCCTCTAGGAAAAGGACCTGTAACATCAATGCTGACCACCTCAAACGTCTTAGTTGGGGGAATAACTTGATGTTTATATGTAGGGTTGGTAGTTCCATGGCTTTTACAAAATAAGACATGAGTCAAGGGTCTCTCAAATGAACTCAGTCATGTTGTTCCAATAATATCGAGTCTTCAACCATTCTTGAGTCTTCTTTAAGCCGCTATGACCAACTTGTTCATGACCTTTTGTTCACAGCGTGAGACCTAGAGTTGAGATGTAAGAAGGGCAACCACTTAGATTTGACTTTCTTATATAAAGCTCCATCTTGAATCATAGTATCCTTGGTAATTGATTTTAGAAAGGCTTGATCCTCTTCAGTCTCTTGATCTTATAACTCAGGTCATCAAATAAGATTGTATAAGCGTTCTTCTTTTTCTAGTTTCAATGTCAGAATAGGCTGTTGGGACAGTCCATCAGCATTTTGGTGCTGAGCCCCTGAGCGATGAACAATGGAGATATCGTAATTTTACAATTTTAAAGCCCAATGGGCCAACCTACTATCTGGATCCTTCATAATCTGCAACCATCTTAAGGAGGAATGGTCAGTAATAACTGTGAAATGGTTACCATATAAAAAGTGGCGGAAATGCTTGATTGCCAAAATTACTGCCAAACATTCCCGCTCAGTAACACTATAATTTCTTTCAGCCTTTGACAAAGTTTTGCCATAGTAAGCAACAGGATGGTCATTCTTTTCTTCATCACACTGAGATAAGATAGCCCCAATAGCGGCATTGCTTGCGTCCATATGTAGAAAAAAGGCTTACCAAATTGGGGATGAATTAGGACAGGTGCCTTAAGCAAGGCGGTACGCAGAGAATTGAATGAATGTTCTTGAAAAACCCCCACTCAAAAGACACTCCTTTTTGCAACAGGTGAAATAAGGGTTAAGCCATATCAGCAAAGTTGGGAATAAATTGCCAGTAATACCCAACCATGCTAAGAAAGACTTGAATATCCCGTAAAGAAGAGGGAGGAGGCATCCGTTGTATGGCTTGATCTTTATCTGAGAGGGGTCAATTCCCTTTAGCTGAAACCTGATGTCCCAAAAAATCCATTTCATTTTTAAAGAATGAGCATTTGGAGGGTTTGAGTTTTAAGGAAGAGCCCCGAATTCAGCTGAAAACTTTTTTAGGTGGGTTAAATGCTTGGTGAAAGTTTTGGAAAACACGGTAATATCGTCAAGATATACCAGAACACAAGTAAACTTTAGATCCCGTAGCATACTGTCCATGGCCCTTTGAAAGGTTGCTGGAGAATTGCTTAGGCCTTGAGGCATGTGAGTTGGTTCAAACAACCCTCCACTCGATATCAGGGCACACTTGGCATGATCTTCTGGTGATAACTCGATTTGCCAGTACCTAATGGCTAAGTCCATGGCCGAAAAATAGGTGGATCCAGCCAACAACTTAAGAGAATCGTCAATCCTAGGTAAGGGATAACAATCCCATCAAGTAATAGCATTCAATCAATGATAATCCATCACGAAATGATGAGAACCATCTTTCTTCTTAACCAATAACAATGGAGATGTCCAAGGACTATTGGAGGGTTTTGATAATCCAGCCTCCAGCAATTGATGCAACTCCTTAGTAACCTGGGCTTCTTCTAATTTAGATTTACAATAGGTCTTTGCACATATAGGAAGGTGATTACAAGTTTCAACAGTGTGCACTACTCCTTTCATCTTCCCAAAATATTAAGTATGCTTAGCAAAGATGTTGGAATATTCATCTAACAATTGATGAACTTGTTTCTCCTGTTCCTTAGAGAGGTTTTTTCCAAAAGCAGGACCCACAGTAAGGATTTCCCGATCACTTTCCAATCCAAAGTCTTGTAGACTCCTGAAGGGTTTAACATCATAGATACGGGATAAGGGCAGTAACTTGACATAAGCAATTAGGTGCTCACAATCTACCAATTTTGGCTCATTGGTAAGGTTCACCAATAAGACAGATAATGATCCTGAATAAGCATAATCCAATACACCAGGACAAGGCAAGAGTTCTTTAGCAGAAGGATTGACAGTGCCTTAGACTTGTAACAAATGTCCCTTAGGAATCAAAAAGTTCAACAAAGTGTTATTAATTACTTGTGAATTTGGTGGAATAACTAATTTCTCAATGGAGATATAGGCATCCCCTCTTCAATATCCGCCGATGTAAGGGGTAATTTTATGTGAGAATCCCCAACATGATATTGAAGTGAATAAGACCTTTTGTTTCTTCTAGCAGACATAACCAATGTCGAGTGGAAGCATGATCTGATAAAAGTAAGGGAACTCTATACCCCAAGAGAGACAACGACGATTCAGGGTAATTGATAATTTCATCAATTTCTCATAAAAATTGAGTCCTCAAGAGTAGGTCGTAACTCAAGTTATCAATTACAATAGCTGGGATGGTAAAAGTTAATTTTCCGATTTTCAGATGAAAAGATAAAAAAGCTCCAATAGACCAAGTACTCTGAGGTCCTGCTCTGCCATATTCTTCATAATGAGAAATATTGGGTGTTAATTTGATTTGTTTGACCAATTTTGATGAGACAACAAACACCAGAGATCCAGTAACTATGATAGCTTTAGCATTGACTTGATTCAATCAGAAGTCAATATGATTATTGGTGCTTCCAAACTGAGAGGATAATGCCAATAAGGAGGGCAAAGAATAAGAAGAATGTTCATCTTTATTACACTCAATCGAACTTTGATGCTCTTGCTGTGCACTCATATCACTATCAAGGTGGAGAATCTTATTGGTCTTATCTCTTTTCTTCTTTTCATCAGCTTCTTTTTTTAAAACAACGATCCTCAGTATGGAGATAGTGATGACAGTAGTTACACTGGATCACCCTAGTGTTCTCAGGCATGGTGTAGACTTTGGGGCGACTAGGTCTAGGAGACTTATAAACTTGGGGTTTCTCAGAGAATTGAGGGGGCAATTCCATTAAGGCCTCTTTAATATCCAAAATACTTTGGGAATTCTTTTTTACACTGATTAGTTAAACTTTCATTTGCGTTCTGAAAGAAAAGGCTGACATAGCAGCCATAATTTCATCATCCAAATTTAACTGACCAAAAGCCACTAGAGTCTGAGCTTCTCAATAGAACTGATGAGCAATGTCTTTGATAGATTCATTTTGGTGGGGCTGTATACCCATAAAAGCCTACTTTTGTGAGGATAAGTTTGCTCACTCCTAGATCGTTTGATCAATGCTTCTTTGACTTGAGACCAAGTAGAACAAGTCATTAAGTGGGAACCTTAATATTCTGAGCCAATCGAGTAAGGCATTTAGGCAAGTAATTCATCTTTTTGGTGATCTGTGGCCTCACTTAATGCCTTTTCATAAATATAGAGGAAGGATATATTGCTACCTTCCCCCGGTAGTATTTGTCCTTGAATACTGGCTTGAAACTCTTGGGAGCATTGGTGGTCAAAAATGCACTCCAGGTTGTTTCAGATTGAGTAGAAACATAAGAGGTGGAATCTGAAACTTGAGAAGAAAATTGGGGTAAGGACCAACAGCTTCAGTACGAATTTCATTAATCTATTATTCAGATCAGCATGCCCTACTTTCTCATCTAGTCGGCGAGATAACTCAAAAATCTGTTCCTGCTGTGCATCGTATTTGAGTTCCAGAGTCTTGATTTTCACTTGGAGCAATTCCCCTTTCTGATTCGCAAGCATGTAATAAGATATCAGTGTCCTTGGCCCACTTTCCCAAATTGATCAATTCATCAGACAAGGACTGCAGAGTCAAAAGGTGGTCAATTGGTACCCCATCTGGGGTTAGGTTGCATTTTTTGGCCAATTTAGAGAATAGTTCACGCAAGTGGTTCATCATGTTCAAGAGAGAGTCAATTTACTGGTAAGATCCTGAGTGACCATCAGCACCTGGAGGTCCCTGAGGTCCATCTGCGCCTGGGGGTCCCTGAGGCCCATCAACCCCAGGAGGACCCATATTTCCATAGGTTTTCTCTACTTCATTAACCTGGAACTAAATTCCTGAGTACAATTGTTACAATTGAAAGAGACGGGTTCTAATTTTCTCCTCCATTGATTGGCTACGCTCAGAGAGTTGGGAAATACCCTCTCTCCATTCTCTCTGAATCTCCTGAACTTTCTTGGGAATCTGTACATTAACAAAATTTGACATCCCATAATTGAGCTGAATGAGCTGCTGATGTACTTCAGTGAGAACATCTCGATTATTAATGATAGCATCTCAATTATCTCAGCTAAACTCAGAGGCTGACTTAGAAAATTTAGAAATATAATTATTCAAGGATTGGAATCCTTCTAGTAAATTGAGCATCCCTTGATGGTGCATTTCAACTACAGGTAGCAAATGGTATAAGGTAGGATGTACAAGTTGGTGCAAATACAGCTTAAGGCCAATTCCTGGCATTTGAGAGGTTTGCAGCACTTCCTGCAAAATAGAAGGTATTGCATTAGATTGAGTTCATGTAGAACAGATTCCAGGGATTAAGGCCCCTTCAAGCAATTGATTAATAATAGTTCGTAAAGCCTCAGGCGGTATTTGAAAGTCTGAGGTAAAACTTAAGTTAGGACCATAAAATTTCAAGTTAGCCCAAAATTCTAGCGTGGAGGGTAATCTTGGGATTTGGGCTCCAGATGACCAGACCCATCTAATATACTTCCTTGCTCTTGGTCTTGAGCTTTTTCAGGAGAAAAGTGAGAATCCATAGTAGTGATAGACATTGTCACTGGTGCGTAACTCAGAGTGCCCCTGTAGTGAGCATCAGTCTGCTAGTTTTGAATTACACTTCTGATGGGGCAGGTTGTATCTCAAAGTTACACTAGGCGGATTCTCCAAGAAGGCGATAAAATAAATAGTAAAATACAGGTTAAAACTCGACCTAAATTTTTATTTTCAAAAAGAGGAAATATTTATAGGCTTTTTTATGGTTCATAATCTATCAAAGTGAATTAATTCTGCGCAATCAAATCTTCAATCAATTGATTGAGATCAAATTGATCATTAACCTTGATAGATTGCAATAGATTTCTCGCTCCTTCTGATGCTGTTGGGGGAATTGATGAAGGGGATTTTTGGAGATATGAGAATTCAGTGAAATACTGACACCAACACTCTACCATTAGCAGGGTGCTGAGCTTTATATTTGTTCTGGGGATTACTAAGCTTCACATATTGTAATTGAACACCAAAAACAATTTGATAGTGGTGGTAATTAATGCCTCAAATGATTTTTCCTAGTGAAACATCAGCTGAGATCCCCACACTTATATCAGGCTATTTTGGTAAGTTCTAATACACAACTCCATTTTTACAGATTTTTAATACAATGTCAGTTTTGATCCCCAGTTCCAACCTTTACTTCTCAACTTTTTGTCCGATTTTGACTTAGTTGATAAAATATTTTCACCTGGGGTAACCCCAGGTGTCAATTTTTTCATTCATGGTGGCTTCGATTTGACCGTCAGTTGGGGATAGGGAATGGGGACAGTAGTGTGGAGCTTCCTGGAATTTCCTAAGTCTGCACAAAGCTCTGAGTTTACCATGTAAAACTATACAGTTTCTAAAAAAATATGGGTTTTGGATGGGGTTTAGGTTAGGGGGAAAACACATGGCAAGCATGGAGGGGTAGCAGCTACTCATATATCTACCAGGGTATGCTATAGGTCAAAAATCTTGGTAAGTGGTAGGGTCTTGGGGTTGAGCTCTTCTTAGACCTGAAAGGGTGCATGACTTGTCCAATTTAGTAGACGCCTTATCCTTATAATAGTCAGGCCTTTGTCCTTAATTTCTCATGGAAAGGTAAGAGAAACTTAATTTATTTGAGGTAAGCTGACCAGGGGACGGACATTACCAAAACTAAAATTAAAGCTAAAAGCTAATGTAACTAATTATATCAGACAAAACGCCCAAATGAGCGGATTGAGTGAAACACTTCAAACAAAACAACTAACCAGGTGGGCAGCGGAAGCCGCTTATCTCTCCATGGTGGAAGGGGAGTGGGGATCAGGGGGTTCATCTTTAGCAGCGGCTTCCTCTTCCCAGAATAGGGTACATGTCAATGCAGACAGTAAGGGCATCGGGCATCGGCAGCATGTGGCTCAATATTGTTAATGATTGGTGTTTCATGGAAATTGTTAGCTAGGAAAATGGCACTGATATATTTGGCTAAAGCTCTTTCAGCTTTAATGTAAGCATCTGGGAGTTTAAAGAACATGGCAATATTGGGTTGGGTAATCTTAGCTTTTTGGGTTCCGTGCTACAGTTACCATGTTCTAGATAGCATTGTTAACATTTTTATGTAATTGTATCATTGTAATTTTAAACTTTTTAGTAAGACTTTCGGGGATAACAGGAGGTGTTTTCCTCCTGTGAGCATTACCACTGATTTGGTGACAGCTTTAAGAAGGGGACAACAATCTAGTGTTACAGCTGCTTTGGCTGCAAGCTGTTAATCACTGCAAAATATTTGGCATTTGGCCGTGGGGTATATAGTTGAGGGGGTATTTGGCATCCCATTCTGCAACAATGAACTGCTTAATCTGCAGAGATGTTTCTTCAATGAGCTTACTTGATTCATCAATTTCAGCCAATAACTCCCATGGGTTTTGGTTGAATTGAATTGTGGAATCTGCGTATGGTTGAGGTTTGGTTGATTCATTGGAGGAAGCATTGGGTTAAACTGGGTTCCAATCTGATGCTTGATTGGAGGAATCATGTGTGTGGCATTGAGGCGAGGGGAAGGCTGATTGGTGGATGAAGGTTCAGCTGCAGAAACAGGCTTTGGGGGAGGGGGAGGTATGATCATACCCAATGCTGGAACTTGTTGGGGGTGGGCAGCAGATTGGAGGTTGGCAGATGAGTAGTCAATCTATCAGAAGCGTCTAAGGAGGGGCACTTGCATTTCAAGTGGTCAACTTGGAACATGATGGACAGATCATCCGCCCACCCTTGATGCAGGACCAAAATGGATGTTCAGTTGCTGAAGGAATAACGGTGCGAGGGGGAATTGAGATGGCTATTTTTCTAAATTCAGGGCTAATTGTGGCATACACCTTAGGCCCAGTGAGTCTTGTGGCCCCATTTGGGATCACAAATTATAAGATGTGGTTGGAGCCATAGGATGCCAAATCGTCCATCAGCTCCTGGTGGAGCACTTCAGGGGGAGGTGTGTGGGCAAACCAGCTAATTGGACCACCAAAGTGGTGTATTCTGGGAGCTGGGTCCATGTTGTGGGAAGAGGGGTGCCCTGGAATACCAGGGGAAGATTTTCTGCAGTGACAGCATCAGCTTTACTTGTAGAGCTGAGGTCGAAATACCCCTTATAAGGGCAGAAATCTATAAATCTGGTGGGTGTCATCACTACCTGTGCCAAATTCTATAATGGCTTGGTCATGATATGGGAAGAGTTTCCCATAGTTGACCTTTAGGCTGTAGCACATGTTGCCCCAGGGGAGCACCAGGGGGCAGCGAGGTACCACTTGGGTCAAGCAAAGTGGGCGTCAATATCCTTGGGAGGAACGAATCGTCCCATGGGTTTGGAATGACTGGGTGAGCTAAACCAAGCGTTTTCCTTTTGGACGGAAAATAGAGGAGGGAGTTTTGCCACTGCCCCACACTGTAGCAGCCAGCGGAGAATCTGAGGACATTGGAGCAAAACTAAAACGGGTGATTAAGATTTACTTTTTTATTAATTCGTGTAATTTACTTGGAAAGTTATGCTGAGAGGAAAGAAAAAGAGTGGCAGGAACTATTCTAAACTTTTATATTCATTATGACCTCCTCACGCATATTGATTTTTTGCTTTGGTATCATAATTTATACTTCTTATAAATCCATTTGTTTTTAAAAACTTTTCACTCTTGTTAAAAACACTTTTGCAACATATTCAATTCATGTCTAGGTAAGTTTGATAATCTTGTTGAGGATATTAGTATGCACCCAATGTCAGGTAGCATTTGGGTAAGCAAAGTTAAGGGCACAGGTGCAGGCCCCACATCAACCAAGTTTCATAAACGCCCCGGCGAAACCAGCGGCTTAGATAAATTTAATAGTAAAATTGGAGTTACCATTTCCCCAGAAATTTTGGCCAGAAAAGCGCACTACAACCAGTTCATCAATATGCAGCACTCCCAACCAATATCATCAGTGGAACATAGGGTGCAGTCTTCCTGGATATATAACAAATGGCGCTTTGGAAGAAGTTTTTTTGGAGATGTACACACACATTTCCCAAATACAGTATATGTCGCACCACACTCCATGCCTTGTGGTTGGCTTGATCTTGGTTTTGAAAACAAAAATGTGGAAGTCAAAGCTGCAAAAGTGCGATTGGTGGTGGACCTCTTGGACGGTAAATGGGGAGTTAAACAAAGCACACTCGCTGGACTAAATCAAACCTAATTTTCATATCTTTTGACTTCCTACCTACTACAGTTAAGCACACCGTACTGGAGCACCACCTGAAGGCTGGGCTCACTTAATATGGGAAAATCCAATCCTTTGAGATGCAGCACTTTACGCCCATGCCTGACCTGTACATGAGCAAAGCGATTGTGTTCTCACCCTATCTGTGGGGATAGTGAAATAGTTGACCCAAATCCCTCACACCAACTTTGTAAAAACTAATGGGCAAGACTCCCACCCATTCAGGATCACCGTGGATAGCGCGCCTCCTATCTTCACTTTCTGTCATGCTTTTTGCCACAAGGCTCATACCTGCCCTGCCAAGGAGGGCATTACTCAAACTGAAATAATCCCAGAAGTAATGTGTGGTGCAGACGCCCACTAGGAACTGGCAGTAGATACCGATGCAGCCTTCCTATAGGGTGCGCCTGGGTGCTACATTCAAGTGAAACCTGTGTCCCCGCGGGAGCATAAGGTTGCCAAGCAGGCCCACAAAGCGGTGGCAGCCAAGGAGGCAGCCAAGATGCATCTGTGATCCCGCCCACCCAGCTCCAGGAGAACATTGAGTCATTTGCTGCAGAAGCAGCTCGTGAATCCTTCCACCAATCAGATTGGACCACCCAAGCTGAAGAACCAGTGGGTGAGTTGGTTTCACCAGACCTGAGCTACCAATAATCAATTGAATCTGATTCACTCACCAATAATTCTTCTGAAATTCCACCATCATGAATGGTGCACCGCAGGTGCACATAACGCCAAAAATTCGTCCCACAGTGGGGGAAAATCATAAGGCATAAGCCAACGAAACCCTATGCAAAAGCTTCACATACTGAATTATAATCCATAGCACAGGATACCCGTGCTGCCAGTGACATGCTCTGAACAAGAAGGCTGAAGGGCATGGGTGCCCTTCCCCTCACACCCAAGTTGCGATGGGGGAGCCTTTACTACAAGGACGTTGAACATCACTGGACTCAAGGCCTCGCCATCCTGGGCTAGGAAACTGAGTTTTCTAAAAGATAATTTACCCGTGGACATCCTGGCCATTGAGGAAACCCACTGTCTGCGCGAAGCAGAGGAAACATGGGCAACCATGCTCCTACCTTCCCTTTCCTTTTAGGTCACCACACTGTGGGATGCTTGGTCAAGTGACCCATAGTTTGAAATTTATTTCAATATCATACTTTGATGGCCATGTCCTTGTAGTCACCTTTTCGTGGGATGACGAAGTGCATGGTGTCATTAACATTTATGCCCTACCTGTTCATGAGATTGTCAGGAATTCTTCTCGGCTGTCAATTCCCTTCTGCTGCCCCCTGACCCATTTTTTGTTGGCGGCATGAACTGCTGGATGAACCCAACCACAGACCGCTGGCTCTCGTCACCTATACCCCCACAGGGGCACATTGAACTTCGCATTCTCAAAGTCACCCTAGGGTTTTTTGATACTCTGCCACATCATGCACCACTGAATCCAAACATGTCTCACCCTCATGTGCACAATGGCCAGCTAAGGTCTATGACCTGCATTGAGCTTATTTTCACACCTTTGAAATTTAAATCCCAAATCTCCCACTATACAACGATGATAATCGATTTATCTGACCACAGAATGGTATCAGTTTCTTCTCTTTGTCCAATCCAGCGGCACAGGCGCCGAAGTGGTGCAAACTCCACCACATTGAGATCTTAACGCCCAGGTTTTCCTTATGAGTGGCCACCAAGACCTTGGCTCCGGAGTTTAAGACACCATTATGTGCAGACCCAATCTCCACCTGGTCAACCTTCAAAGTGAACACCATCTGTCAGGCTCAACACATCTCATCACGTCGCTCTTGGTCTGCCTCAGCAGTTATTTTGCTCATGCTGGAAGAAGTGGGCCATCTGGAATTTAATGTCCCAGCTTTAGGCTACAGCCTGGCTTGGGGTCATAAGTGGGCATAAGTGTCCGCTTGCCTCAATGCAATGGTAAGACAATGCAAGCATTAGGTTTGTGTTCAGTATAAAGCAAAGCATATAACATCAGGTAATATATGCTCTGCTTATTTTTTTAAATTTCTTTACACTGCGCCAGAGCTTGGCCTGCACACAGGTGCAGAGGCCAGACCACTCCATAGCAGATACTCCAGCCAAAGTGGCAATCGAAGTACAAAACTATTACTATAAATTGTATTGCTCCAATCCTATTCAGCCGGCTGAAGTGGACAATTTTCTCAAAAGTGCACATATCCTCACCAATTCACATTTTCTGGAGTTAATGAATTTGATTACTCAGGACAAACTCTGGTCCGTCGTTCATGGTACACCATACAGGAAATGCCCAGGTCCAGATGTTATCTCTTAAGAGCTCTAAAAGTATTTTAAAAATTTTCGTCCTTGCTGCTTATCTCTCTAAACCAATGCCTTATGGAAACGCGCCTCCTACCTGGTGGGCAAGAGGCCTTCAGGTTAGTGTTGTGCAAGAAAGGGAATAAGCTGGGCTTGGCCAACTGGCGCCCATTTCACTTACTAACACAGACACAAATTTTTTACTAAAATCATGGCTAACCGTCTAGGGGTAGTTGCCATTGCTCTCATTTCCACTGAACAATTTTTTTATTCCCAAAAGGTCTATTTGGACAACATACACACCATAGCCAACGTCTGCCAATTCACAGCTTCTGGAGCACTTGTTTTTTAAACCAGCAAAAAGCATATAATAGAGTCAACTGGGATTATCTCAGAGCTTGCCTCCACAAGTTCCACCTCCCATATCATTTAATTAATTGGGTGATTTTGCTTATGGAATCTGCTACAATGGCTACGCGTGGCCCTGGCTTCCTCACGGATGTAGTTCTCCCTCAAAGGGGCCTATGCAAGGGGGCCCTCTAAGCCCATTCTTTTATAACTTCAGCCTTGACCCACTTTTACGCAACATGAATGTCCGCCTTACTATTGTCCCTGTGCAAGGCCAAGCACCAGTTAAGATGTTGGCATTTACTGATGATTGTGTGGTTAGGATGTCTAACAATCAAGATGCACGCGCACTTGAAGCTACTATCCAGGTTTACTTCAGGGTAAGTAACGCGGCACACAAAGCCTCCAAAACCGAAATTATCATCCTTGGTCAGTATCAAGCCCGCCGGTCCCCAGCGCCCCGTTTTCTACCTGCTTTACAAACTTGCTCATGGGATCTCATGCCCTGCCCACCCCACACCGCTCCGCTTGTGCTCCCCTTTATGCCAAGCCCTAACGTTGGCCCTGTCCGCCAATTTTGGGTGTGGCTGGAGGCGGGAGGGTACGCCTTAATGGTGATGGAAAACCATATCCTAGACAACGTTATGAAACGCATAGCCTCCCTCAAAGCCCATCAGACCTCCTTTACAGGCAGAGTAGTGCTAATCAACTCTATTCTTCTCTCTAATTTTTGGTTTGTGGCTCACGCCATCGCTTTTTCCCATTGTTTCTTCAAGTCATTATATGCCCTTCTGCAAGGGTGGCTTTGGTTAGGCCGCCCACTGCCATTGCGCCTGGATGACATGTTTGGCCCTCGCCATAGTGGCGACATAGGCCTGCTAAACTTTTGAGGTCCACGCCACCAAAATACTTGGCACCTGGATCGCTGCAGTCACCAACCCAACGATCTCAGGCCAGCACTGGTCACATGCGGCCTGCTCCAACATCTCTGTGCCCTAGGCCTCAGCAATTCTAACCACCCCCATTCACCTTAAAGTACCTTGCCTCACACTCTTCTGCTGCAGGCCCACATGGGACGTCACCCCACTTCAAAATAAATCTCCTCTCCATGTGGAGCGCTTAGTGGAGAAATTGCATCAGTGGGCACACCACCCAGAGGGGGCGCCCTACTCCTAATTTTACCCAGGAAGTACACAGACTGCCCATTCTGAACGGAGTGATAAATATGAGGTCCCCTACCATAGCCAGGGTGGACTACCTGGACATGTTGGACATCTCCTACTCCCTAGATACCCAGAAAGCCATATGAAAGTACGCCCACCACCCTCTTCTGCAGCTGCATATTCGGTCCCATGTGTGGCACTGCTTGAAATGGGTATACCATACTGACATGTGCTCTAACGCTTTGCACTCATCTTGCGTCATGTGTAGCCAGTATGTAACTTTGGTTCACCACCTGGAAGAGTGCCCTCCCTCAAAAGCAATATGGCGTGAGGTACAGCGTCTATTCCTCCAGGATCAGGCACAGCCCTTCAGCCTGTTTAAAGACATATTTGCTTTGTCCTTGGTTTCCCCTCTACCACCTTCCCTCCATGCCTTAGTGGTTGCAATAGCTATTTGGACTATCCACACGGTTGTTTTGGATGCTATCTCAGGCTCTACTCTCACCCTCCAGTAAGATATATGCCGGTTCTAGTCACACCTTGTGGACCAGTTTCAATCTTAGATGTTTGGATGCCTACCACCTCATCGCCGCCAGTTGGTCTCATCCTAGTTTCTTTTGGTTCATTGCTTCAGACCCCTTCCTACATACGTGCTCAATAGTGGCGCAAGCCCCTACGCACGCAACCCCCTTCCCTCTCTTGGCGTTCACGCTGGCAATAGGAGATAGCTTTTGCTCCTCTGGGGTGTCATCCTCTTGCTGAAGTTCATTTCTCTAGTTTACTTTACTTATTGAAAGTATCCGTCACCTGGTTGGCCTTCCCTGAATAAAATCTAAATCCATTTGTTTTTAATAATTGTATTGTTGGAAAAATGCCGCAATTAATCATTGTCCATTGCCCTGAAATATCATCAGTCCATTTATAACTTTTAGTTTTTAATGCAGTCCTCAACCTATATGACACCATCCTGGATATGTCTCATGGTGTAATATATCTCACCTGTCCAAAAATTAGAGGGACAATCTCATATGAATTATTTGCATTGATTACCTTTTGCTGTGGTTTTTTAGACTTGAGATCTCAGTCTGATACCACTTTTAGGAGAATTTTTGACCATTGCATGGTTACTATTACCTTGGTCTCAGCAAGGGCCTTGTGGATCAACCTCACTAGAATAAAGTCCGCGTTGGCATAGTTGACTTTTAAAGTTATTAAAATGGCTGATGCAGCAGACGTCTGAACCTAAATCCTTTACCCACTCTGTAGTGGCCCATTGGTAACGTAAATTCTACTTAAGCAACGTATTGTCACTGCGGAAAAATGGATTTAGTGCTCCTTGTCATCTTTCTTGTAAAGCTCCAGTTATTTTCATCTAATTCACTCTTTCCCACTAGGAAATCAATGCTCTTTTAGGTGTATGCAGCCCATAATGTGCCAAAATGTGGATTATACCCACTATCTGGTTACAGGGCCTTGGCTGAGACCTCCAACACCGCCTGAGTATTCATAAAGGTATACCCAATTATATTCAATTTTATTCGGGGAAGGCTGACCAGGGGACGTACACTTCCAATAAGACACTAAACTCCAAAACGAAAACAGCGAGAGGAGGTCACCCCAGAGAAGCAAAAGCTATCTCCTATTGCCAGCGTGAACGCCAGGTAAAGGAAGGGGGTTACATGCGCAGGGGCTTGCGCCACTATTGAGCATGTATGAAGAAGGGGTCTGAAGTGATGAACCAAACTGGGAACCAGGATGAGACCATCTGGTGGCGACAGGGTGGGAGTTATTCAAACATCCACGCTTGAAAGTGGTCCACAGGGTGCGACTGGAACCTGCGTAGAGTTTCCTGGAGGGTAGGAGTGGAGCCTGCGATAGCATCCAAGACAATCGTGTGGATAGTCCACATAGCGAAGGCAACCACTAAGACACAGAGGGAAGGCGGGAGAGGGGAAAACGTGGACAAAGAAAATATGTTCTTAGACAGGGTGAAGGGCTGTTTCTGATATTTGGTGTAATAGACGCTGTACCTCACGCCATATCGCTATTGAGGGAGGAAATTCTTCCAGGCGGTGAACCAACGTTCCATACTGGCCACACACGATGCAAGATGAGTGTAAAGCGTTAGAGCGCTCAGAATTATGGTATACCCATCTCAAGCAGCGCCACACATGGGACCGAATATGCAGCTGCAGAAGAGGGTGGTGGGCGTACTTTCTTATGGCTTTCTGGGTATCTAGGGAGTAGAAGATGTCCAACATGTCCAGGTAGTCCACCCTAGCTATGGTAGGGGACCTGATATTTATCACTCCGTTCAGAATGGGCATTCTGTGTATTTCCTGGGAGAACTGAGGAGTAGGGCGCCCCCTCTGGGCAGTGTGTCCACATTGCGAATTCTTTACTCAGTGCTCTTCATGGAGAGGAGGATTCTCTTGAAGTGGGGCGACGTCCCATGTGGGCCCGCAGCAGAAGGATGTGAGGCGAAGTACTTTAATAAAGAATGGGGGTGGGTAGGATTGCTGAGGCCCAGAGTGTGGAATAAATTGGATTGGGCTGCGCGAGACCAGTGCTGGGATGAGGTCATAGGGCTGGTGACAGCGGCGATCCAGGTGACAAGGATTTTGGCAGCATGGGCCTCAAAGTTGAGAAGGCCCATACCACCGCTATGGCGAGGGCAAAACATGACGTCCAGGTGCACCAAAGGTGGGCGCCCTAACCAAAGCCACCCTTTTGCAGAAGGGCATATAATGATTTGAAGAAACAATGGGAAAAAGCGATAGCGTGAGCCCCAAACCAAACATTAGAGAGGAGAATAGAGTTTGTAAGCCTTACCCTGCCTGTAAGGGAGGTCTGGCGGGCTTTGAGGCAAGCTATGCGTTTTGTAACGTTGTCTAGGATGTGTTTTTCCATCACCGATGAGGCGTACCCTCACACCTCCAGCCACACCCCCACATGGCGGACAGGGCCAACGGTGGGGCTTGGCACAAAGGGGAGCACAAGAGGGGCGGTGTGGGGTGGGCATGGCAAGTGATCCCGTGAACCAGTTGATGAGGCGGGTATAAAATGTGGCGCTGGGGCCCAGCGGGCTTGATACCGACCAAGGAGAACAATTTCAGTTTTGGAGGCGTTAAATGCAGCGTTACTTACTTGGAGTAAGCCTGGATAGTAGCTTAAAGCACACGTGCATCATGATTATTAGACACCCTGACCACACAATCATCAGCAAACGCCAACATTTTGACTGGTCCTTGCCTTGCACATGGACACCAGTAAGGAGGGCATTCACATTTCGAAGAAGTGGGTCAAGGCTGAAGTTATACAAGAGTGAGCTTAGTGGGTCCCCTTGGCGTAGGCCCCTTTGAGGGCGGACTACATCCATGAGGAAGCCAGGGCCACGCACTGCCATTGTGGCGGATTCCGTTAGCTTCATCACCCAATTAATGAAGCAAAGGGGAGGCGGAGCTTGTGGAGGCAAGCTCTGAGGTAATCCCAATTGACTCTATCATAGGACTTCTGATGATCTAAAAACACAAGTGCTCCAGAGGCCGTGGATTGATATAAATTGGCTATGGTGTGTATATTGTCACAAATTGACCTTTTGGGAATGAAACCAAATTGTTCAGGAACGATGAGAGCAGAGGCAACAATCCCTAGACGGTTAGCCGTGATTTTAGTAAAAATCTTTGTGTCTGTGTTGTTGAGAAAAATATGGGGCGCCAGTTGGCCAAGCCCAGCTTATTCCCTTTCTTTTACAACGTTATTGTGAAGGCCTCTTGCCCTCCAGGTAGGAGGCGCGTTTCCATAAGGCATGGGTTTAGAGAGGCAAGCAGCAAGGAGGAAAATTTCTGAAATACTTCTTATAGAACTCATAAGAGATGCCATCTAGACCTGGCATTTCCTGTATGGTGTACCATGAACGGCGGACCAGAGTTTGTCCTGAGTAATCAAATTCATTAACTCCAGAAAATGGGAAATGGTGCAGATATTTGTGTTTTTGAGAAAATTGTCCACTTTGCCCGGCGGAGCTGGGTTGGATTATTATAATTTGGAGTAATAATTTTGTGTTTTGATCACCACTTCAGCCAGAAAATCCACAAAGGAGTTGTCGGGCCTACGCACCTGTGTTCAGGCCAGCTCTGGCGCAATTTGAAGAATTTTTGAAAAAAAAAGTAAGTGTAACATGTATTGCACACTTTAATATGCTTTGCTTTATACTGAACACAAACCCAATGCTTGCATTGTCTTACCAGTGCATTTAGGTGAGCGGACATTTCCGCCCACTTGAAACCCCAAGCTGGTCTGTATCCTGCAGCGAGGACGTTCAACTCCAGATGGTCCACTTCTGCCAGCATGCGCAAAATGACTGCTGAGGGAGCCCACAAACAATGGGAGTAGAGGTGGTGGGCCTGGCAGATTGTGTTTGCTTTGAAGGTTGAACAGGTGGAGAATGGGTCTGCACAAAACGGTGCAGTAAACTCTAGAGATGAAGTCACGGTTTCCACCCAAAAGGAAAATCTTGGCGACGCAATCTCAGTGGGGTGGAGTTTGCACCATTTTGGCACCTAGGCCACTGTACTGGATAAACAGAAGGAAACTGATACCATTCTGTGGTCAGATTAATTGATTTTTGTCATGGTAAAGTTATAGATTTTGGGATTGAAATTTCAACGGCGTGAGAATAAGGTCAATGCAGGTCATAGACCTTAGCTGGCCATTGTGCACATGGGGGTGAGACATGTTTGGAAGTAGTGGTGCATGATGTGGCAGAGTATCAAACAACCCTAGGGTGGCTTTGAGAATGCGAAGTTCAATGTGCCCCTGTGGGGGTGTAGGTGATGAGGGCCAGCGGTCTGTGGTTGGGTTCATCCAGCAGTTCATGTAACCAACAACAAATGGTTCAGAGGGTAGCGGAAAGAAGTGACAGCCAAGAGAGAATTCCCAACAATCTTGTTCACAGGTTGGGCATAAATGTTAATGATAGTGTGTACATCGTCATCCCACAAAAATGTGACTGCAAGGATATGGCCATCTAGGCACAATTTTGATGAGTAAATACAGAAGTAAGGTTCACTTGAACAAGCACCCCACAGTGCATAGACCAAAAGGAAAGGGAAGTGAGGAGCAATGTTGCCCATAATTCCTCAGCACCGCGCAGACAGTGGGTTTACTGAATGGCCAGGATGTCCATGGGTAATAAATTTTTTTTAAAAACTCAGCTTCCTAGCCTAGGATGGCAAGGCCTTGAGTCCAGCGATGTTCAACATCCCTATAGTAAAGGCTCCCCCCATTGCACCTTATGTGCAAGGGGAAGGGCACCCATGCCCTTCAGCCTTCTTGTTCTCAGCAAGTCGCTACCTGGCAGAGCGGGTATTCTGCGCTATGGAGTATGGTTTGGTATGAGTTCTTTAGCTGTGGGGTTCGCATTGGTTTTTGCTTTCTGCTTTTTCCCTGCTGTGGGACATATTTTTGACGTTGTGTGCAGTTGTGGTGCACCATTGCAAGAAGATGGAATTTTAGCAGGAATATTGGTGTGTGACTCCGTCCCAATCAATGATTGGGAGCATTGGTCGGGTGAAACTGACTCATACATCAGGTTTTCTGCTTTAGTGACCCAATCAGCTTGGGCGTCCCAATCTGATTGGTGGAAGGATTCATGAGCTGCTTCTGCCACAAATGTCTCGATGTCCTCCTGGAGCTGGGCTTTCAGGATTGTGGATGCTGCCTTGGACGCCTCCTTGGCCACCACCTTGCTGGCCTGCTAGGGCCTTCTTATTCTCCTGTGGGGACACAGGTTTTACTTGAATGTAGCATCTCTGCGCTCCTCACAGGAAGGCTGCATCGGTGTCTACTGATGGTTCCTAGTGGACATCTGCACCACACATAGCATCTGAGATTATTTCAGTTTTAGTAATGACCTCCTTGGGTGGGCAGGTATGGGCCTTGTGGCCAAAAGCGTGATAGAAAGTGCAGATAGGAGGTGCAATATCAACAGTGACCCTGAATGTGTGGGAGTCCTGTTTAATGATTTCAATAAAGGCGGTATTTATGATTTTGTGTCAAAGCTTCCACTATTCTCATGGATAGGGTGAGAACAGCAATCGCTTTGCCTGTGCATAGTTCTGGCATGAGCATAAAGTGCTGCATCTCATGTGATTGTATTTCGCCATATTTGGCGATCCCAGCCTTCAGGTGGTACTCCAGCATGGTGTGCTTGACTGTAGTAGGTAGGAAGTCAAAAGTTACATAAATTTGGTTCAGTTTAGTCCAGCGAATGCATTTTGTTTTGACTACCCATTGACCGTCTGGAAGGTCCACTACTGCTCGCACTTTTGCAGCTTCATCCACTGCATCTTTAAATTTTGAATCCAAGATCCAGCCAACTGCAAGGCATGGAGTGTGGTGCGACGTACACCACATTTCGGAAAATGTGTGTGTACATCTCTTAAAAACTTCTCCCAAAGCGATGTTTGTTGAATATCCAGGAAAACATGCACCCCTGTTCCACCAACAATAATGGTTGGGAGTGCAGCGTATTAATGAACTGGTTTCAGCGTGCTTGCCAGGCCAAAATTTCTGGGGAAATGGTTACCGCCAGTTTTTTACTATTAAAATCTCTCAATTCCACCAGATTTTCCAGGGCGTTTATGAAACTTGGTTGATGTGGGGCCTACACCTGTACCATTAACTTTACTCGCCCAACTGCTCCCTGACATAAGGTGCAAACTAATCTCCTTAATGAGATTATCAAACTTAACCTATACTTGAATTGTATATATTGTAAAAGTGTTTGTAACGAGAGAAAAGCCTTATACCCAATTGTCTTATTTGGGAAAAATGCTTCTTTCTGAGCTAGTTTACCATTTGGAAGCAAGAAACTTCTTGTATCCAGGTGCAAGCTGGTAACCTCCCAGTTGCTGTCAACCTTAATGAAGTTTCATCAGTTTTTTACTAATACTCCTATGGTTTGTACCCACTCTGAAAAAAGTACCCATTTATGTATCCAAATAAATTCAAACTTTCTATCAAAACAGCATTAATGGACTAGTCAGCATAACGACTAAATCTTAGTTGTGAGAAATTGTTTGCAGGCTACATTGGAAGAAAACACTAGTCCAGATGAAGTACCCTACAACTTGCATTAAGCCCATCTTAAGATTATTAAAACCTTGCTATTGGCTCCGTTTTATCAAATACTTTATGAACATCTATTTTGCTTCCAGCTGGTATAGAAGTTTGTTCTCCCTTTATTTAAAAATGGTAATCCCTTGTATTAATGGAATTAGCGACCAACTGTCCAACAAAACAGACATCAATAGCATGACAAAATTTCTCATTAATAGATTAAGTGAGGTGTATAATGCCATAAATCATGTTAAACTTTAATTTATTTCCAGATTAAGTACATTGTACAATATTCACACAAGCTATAAAAATGCGCCAATCTAAGGCAGTGCACTTTAGTATAATTGTAGTAACAAAAAGCGCATGATCACATCCACTTGATTTACCTTATCTCATTTTAAAGTTTTTTCACCTACCATCTTGATTCATCTAATTAAAATGTTGTTGACCATGTCTGAAAAAATTGTTTTTTGTGACTCTGGGCTTATTACTGAACCTTTTGCACCCCAAAGGTATTAGAGAAAGGATATTCACTCATCTCTTTTTTCTTTAATTTTAATAATAGATCAAATCTGGGATAAATTGCTAAAATTCTTGAAGGAATCCTTAATCTTTTTAAGGCACTCCTCTACGCCTTAAAATTTGTGGATTTAGTGTAGTAATTATTTCCAATCTAATGATGATTTGCTCTGAGAAGCATTGTTGAGAAATTGAGAAAGTCAGTAATGCTCAAGTCAACTGTCAAAAAGATGGAAGTCATTTCTTGTCTAAATTTTATCATCAGTGAAATTCAATCCAACCACAAACTATATTTTACGTTCTACCTCATCTTGTCTGGTATGGCACCCTGCCTTGGAACATTAATCTTACCCTCCCCTTTATTATTCCCTCTACCCATCCAGATCACCATCTAGGATCCAGGTTAGATAAAAAGGGATACACTTACATTATGATGGAAAGCTACCTCTTCACTAGTACAACATATATGCTTCCTATCTTAATGGGTGGATTACTAGTTTGGTTAAAAAAAATTACCCACACTTTTCTACAATGTACAATCTTTAGTTCTCATGCCATATCTTTTTACACTTTCTAATTCCTTAAACTTAATCTTGTTGTCTTATATTTAGGGGCCATTGTACACCCATATGTATTGATAATCAGTTTGATACTCATGCTTCTGAGGGAATGGGTCTTTTTTTAGTACTAGATGGTCCCAACTTAAGGGGGGATTCATCGATATTTATTGAATTACGCCTGGGATCCTAAAATCCTGAGGCGAGGGAAGGGGAGGGAGGAGGCATCGAGAAAGGGAGGGGGGTTTGCGCGCCAGAGCCGTGCTGCAGTGACAACTGAGCGGGGGAGGGTTGGCGACATAGTGCAGACCTTCAGGGCCATCTTAAAGTGTACCTGAAAGTGGGTGATCATGTGTGGAAGGGTCCACACCTGCTGGTCAAAGGCAGCACGAAGGAAGGAGTTATGGATGGTCCAGATGGCTGTGGCATAGGCGAGGACACGGAGGGGTCGGTGGCAACCAGGCAATGTCTGCTCAAACATGAGGTCTTGCTCAGGGTGTCCAGACAAGGGCTGAGCATGGAGGAGCGCGCGGGCCTTTGGCCAAAATGCGGCGACACCTGGACAGGTGAAAAAACGATGGAGGTGGGAGTCAATAGGCTCCACACAGCGGGGGCAGCTTCGGTGCTGGAAGGTAGGGCCAGTCTGGTCCCCTGTCCTGTATGAACAATGGAGCACCCTCCATAAGGTGTTGGACACCTTTGCTGACAGGATGGGGTGATAGACGTCCTTCCACAATTCCTTAAGGTCAAATCTCACGGAGGGAGGGAGGAGCTCAAGGAGTCTTGGGCGGATGGGAGGACGATCTTGGGGGTTGAGGCGAGTTGTGACAACTTGTCCATTGTGCACAATTGCATGGCGACGGGGGCTGAGGCCAGGGCCTTCCCTTCTGTATGGGAAGGCATGGTGGATCCGCGCGCCTACTCGTTTAAGGGCAAGGAGAGCCTGGTTCCAGTAGGGGGATGAGGATGGTTTTAGGCGATGGCCTGGGTGGTTTGTGAGCCACTCCCCTAGTGAGGTCAGAGATGCTCTAGGAAGACCCAGAGCTGCTGACACTGACTGGCGGAGGGCGGGCGCCCATTGGGGCATGGGGGTCGCGTCCCAGCAGACAATCGGCCATAGGAACTTCAGGAAGATTGTGGTGGCGTGGGATCGCGTGTCCAGAAGCCCTAGGCCCCCTTCATTGCAGGGTCGGGCAATGGTTGAGAGGGCCATTGGTGGATGGTTTGAGCCCCATATCCAACAGCGGAGGAGTACATTGAGCCGCGTATAAAAGGCATCTGTGAATGGGCAGACGTGCGCTAGGAACCAGACTTTGAGAGGAGGAACACATTAACCATCAGAGCTCGACCCTGGGGGGAGATGTGCCACCAAGACAGCTGACAATCCTGGAGTTAACTGCTGCGAGGAGCAAGTCCTCATTGTCTTTTAGCGCAACTCCTTGTTGGTTGGTGAGAACGCCCAGGTGACGGAAGGTACCGCGCACAGGTTCAACACCAAATGGTGGGGGGAAGGTGGGGGAGCTGACCTGTACAAATGTTGGCTTGGAGGTGTTGACCATGGCGTTGGACGCCTTGGTGTACCTCTCAATGGTCACAGCAGCAAGGGTAACATCCCCATGGCAGCCAAATGCAATGGCGGTGTCATCTGCAAATGCCATGGTTCGTGTGGGGGCTTTACCTGGGACCAGAATCCCTGTTAGCTTGTCCTGTAAGGAGGCCAAGAGGGGGTCAAGGGTGATGTTAAAAAGGATAGGGCTCAGGGGGTCCCCTTGCCGGAGACCTTGTCCAACTGGTCTGGCACTGTAAAACCCATTGGCGCCAGGACTCTGGTGTGGAGCTGGTCATAGAGCGCTGATATCCAGCTCCTAGCTGCGGGTGGGAGATGGAAGCGGGCCAGGGAAGCATCAATATACTTCCAGGCTTCCCGATCATATGCTTTCTCCATATCCAGGAGAGCCACGAATCCATTCACCTTACGAGAGTTAGCAGTCAAAGTCACGTGAAGGTCATTATAGTTGTCTCATAACGACCTCCCCGGAATAAAACCGTGCTGGGATGGGGAGAGGCGAGGTGACACCCATTTGGTGATGCGGTTGGCCATAAGCTTCGTGAAGAGCTTGTGGTCTGTGTTGATCAACGCTATGGGGCGCCAGTTCGCCAGGTTCTCACGGTCTGACTTCTTGTGAATGAGGGTCGTGATTGAGCCTCTGGAGTCGGGGAGGACCTCGCCATTCACCAAGAGTGCAGCGAAGAGGTCGCGGAGGGTTCTGGCTATCACCGCAGGTTCCAGAAGGTACACCTCGAAGGGTATTCCATCTGGGCCTGGGGCTCTAAGCCGTGGGGATTTCAGAAGGGTTTCCATCACCTACTGGATGGAAATAGGCACTAGTAAAGCCTCATCAGCCCGTGGGTCAATGGGCAGCTCTGGAGCCCGCCACAGGAAGTCTTGGATGTCCGATGGGTCCACCTGGGTGGCGTGGAAGAGGCTTAGTAGAAGCGGTGTAGTTTCTGCGTGATTTCCTCCTTATCTGAAGTGGTTGTAATGCCAATCTTCAGTGCAGTAATATCCTGCGCTGTACGGGCTTTCTGTTTCTGAAAGAAGAAGCGGGTGGGGCGTTCCCATTGAGTATAGTAACGAGATGTTGTAAAGTTTGCTGCCCGTTCTTCCTGCAGTGTGAGCTCCAAGCGGAGTGCTTCCTGCGCCGCTTCCCAGTCTTCCAACCATCTGGGAGAGGGCGAAGGCTGGCAGTTTCGCTCTAGATGTCTGATTCTGGCTTCCGCCCTTTTGACTCTGGCGCGAGCTGCAGTCATCTGGGCTTTGGCACAGTTGTAAGCAACGCGGGTGATGCCCTCCTTGGTCACCGCCCATCTAGCCTTGTGGTCAAGCAGGTGGGGGGGGGGAGGTGAGAGTCTCCCGGATGGTCATAGACAGCTTCTCCTTAGTGAAGGGGTTGTTGAGAAGAGCTGGGGCAACCCTAGGCCAGAACCTACGCGACGGTCTAAGTGTGGTGGTGAGGACAACGGTGAGTGACCTATGATCACTCAGATGGTTGTCACGAGAGATGGGAGAGGAGACGCGGCCAATTAGCAGGAGGCCAATCAGTGCCATATCTATGCGTGACGCTGACTGGAAAGCTCATCCATCATACTGGATCCTAGTCATGCAACCTAGGCCAGACGCGAAGGGTGGAAGCGCATCTATAAAGCCACTCAGGCGAAGGAAATCCTGGAGGAGACTTGATCCAGGGCGTTCCTTTGCTGCAGGGGGTAAGAGTCACGGACGCGACTTATGGTTGTGTTGAAATCTCCTAAGAGGACTGTATTCCGTGGGAGATTGAGTTGGAGGAGCTCTTCCAAGAGCCGATTTTGCTCCTGACCTGCATTAGGCAGGTAGATGCTTGCAGCGAAGAAGGAGAAGTCAGGAGTGGTGAGTTTGGCCAGTATGAGGCGGCCACCTAGATATTGTGAAAAAGAATGGGTTTTAACCCGGGGATTCAAAACAATGAGGGCGGCATGGTTTGTCCAGAAGGAGTTGCCTCCAAACTGTTCATTCCATGCAGATTGTTCGTGGGGGAGGATATGGGGCTCCTGGACAGCAGCGATGTCAATTTGTGCTGACCTGAAGTTTCGGAGGAGGTGGGCTCTCCGCTTAAAGTCCTGCAACCCATTTGCGTTGATGGATTGCAGGGCCAGGGTGCTGCCATGGGGACTCATAGCTGTTCCCCTCCATGTCCTGGGGGTTGCCAGCGCTTAAACCTGCTGCTGTGAGGCGGCTAGTTTTGAGTCCTTTAGCTTGACTATTAGCTGCAATCCGTGAGGAGCGTCGAGGGTTATGAGGGGAAGGAGAGGGTGGGGGGCGGAGGACCCAGTAAGCCAGCCTAGGATGCTGCCCCGCTCCGTTGCAGGGGAAGGACCTGAGGGTGCTCAATAGTGACCTCCGCGGTGTCCCCATTTGATGAGTCTGAGTCCATATTCACTTCCTCCAACACTGCAAAGGATCCGCGCGAAATGGACTGTGGGGTTGTGGTAGGACTCTTTGAGGTGGCACTTCTACCGCAGGCCGCGGGTTGCCAGTCCATGCTGGTGGGCATAGCTCCATTGGGAGCTGAGGGTTGATGCGATAAATCGCTGGTGGAGGTTGGTGGGGGTGCCGCAGAGCCCTGAGTGGGGGTGAGGGAATGGGTCTTATCAACTATAAAAGGCAAAACATCTAGCTTCTGGGAAAGTTGATCGCTCATGTTACTAACCCTAACTCACTCAACTAACAATGATTAGATGTTGCTCAATAAATTTTCTTAAACATTTGTAATTTTAGTCGAAAATCTCCCACTACCCTCATATATTATCTTATGTCACACCTAATGCTACTAGTCCCCACCATACCCTCCATTTTTTATTTAATCTTCATGTCATTAAAGGCTATTTTAAAAATATCAGCTTATTTCCCTGAACCATCTGGCGACAGAATCCAGTATTTCCAAAAATTATATTGGAAAACTGGTAACCTTCAGTATTTTCAACCCTGGATATCTTACACGCTGTCTATGATAGATTTGTTGGGCTTAATGGATATCCTTGCTCTATTGATGTGCAAAAGAAAATTTGGGCCTATGCACATTACCCCTTGGTACATATTAGGGCTTAAACTCATCTATGGAAGTGCCTCACCAGGACATACTGCACCTCAGACTTCTCAATGCCACTATTTCTCACTGTCCTTTATATTAGGGCCAAAATACTCTATTTCATTGCTATTGAAGGTTTACCCACATTCCAGGTAGTATATGATGAAGTTTCTTGGCTCTTAAAGCCACCTGAGTCTACCTCATACTCCCTACCTGTGAGATGTATGAGATAAAAGCGGTTTCTCTTGTTGTCTAAATATCTAACATTTTTACTTGTAGACACTTAAATTTTGGTTGATTCATACTGAAGTTGTAGTGGCTATTAAAACTGCTTCTCCTACAAAGGCTGAAGTGCTTGCTCAAATTTACTGCCATCTTGCACATAATTTCAGTGGTTCTTCATGGGTCTACTTCTCCAGTGTGGTGCCATACCATTTGGTCTTGAAACCTAGCTGAATTTTGGAGTTAAATTTTTTCTCAACATGTGTAAGCTGAAAGCTATCACAGATTACTTTAGATCCAGTGAATTTTCTTTTGATTGTATACTATGCCACTATGGTTGGGGCTTTTGTCAAAGGCGTTGACACAACATCAATTAATAAAATATTAATGTAAATGGTCAGAATGAGAATCTATGCAATTGAGCCATCTGCTAAAACGGACTAACTATTAATACTACCTCTTGCGTTCAATCATTCCATTATCATTGCACGGCGACCCCTACCACCTAATCCAACTTTTCTCTATAAGCGGGTATAATTATGTCTATGGTATTCGTTGTATTCATTATAATCATTGTGCTAAATGTACCCTCCAATAATTGTGAGCCTAACCTGAGGAGATCGTTGTTCTGTTGCTAGAGAGTATATTATAGTAGCCTAAATTTATAAAAAGTACATTGTTTGCACAAACTTATCTTATTATTAGGAGCCATTTTTGAAGTAGAGATATAATATTCTAAGAAAAGAAGAATTATTGAGTATTGTATAGCTCTATGTATAGTATTATTGAAAATTACCTTGTCACAGAACAGAAGATTTGAGATCAAGTAAGATTATAGAGGTACCAGGAAGGAACTATACTGAGCAAGTAATGTGTTTGTCTCGTGCACTACAGGGTCTTTAGGTTGCTGTCCTAAATTTCTAGGTATTTTTTTGCTTTTCTTTTCTTTATCTAACTTTTATTGACATAGTTGGTTCCTTAGTTTTCCGACCTCATAAACATATATATTACATTAGTGATTTCATATAAGCCTACTTTTATATGCTTTGACTATCACCTATTTCCTGTATCAATATTAAGATTATTGTAATGACATACAATATGTCTCACCCTATACCTATCAGCCTTCAACTCCTATATTTTACTTGCTTATCATATATGTTCTCTTACCCAAGCTTGTAATTTTATTTGTAGATTTACATTGATAACATAGCTACTTTCTGAGAGAAGATACATTCCATTATAGTAGCTTTTTTAGTCTATAAAAAAAGTTATTCTTTTTTGTTACTCTATTAGCTTAGTTGCTATCTTGATATGTTGCTTCCTAAACTATATACTAACAGGCTTATTAGTATATAAATAACACTCATTCATTAAGTAATATAAGATAATCAGAACCTTTTTTTAGTACTAGATGGTCCCAAGATAATCAGTTCTTAGTCTAAGTCAATATGAAAGTAATCTAAGCCATTAAATTTGTTTAATCAAGGTAAGTCAACTAGGGGACAGGCATTACTGAAAGCTTAAAAAGTCAATTAAATTAATAAGAGAAGAAATAAAACTGAAACAATGTAAAACAAAATGATTAGAATCAATAAAAATTAAAACACAATTCCAAAAAAGGTAGGTAGTGGTAAGCTGCTAACCCACCATGGAGGAGGTGGAGGAATATTTAAAGGCGTTTTTTGGATTTGGCTTTTGCTTTGACACGCTTGCTTCTAAAAATGGGGAAAGCAAAGATGTGGTAGCATTTGCAGGATGAGGTTTGATGATTGCAAAGGGAGGATTTATATTTTTAATCTGAGCCATGCTGATGGCTTAAAACTCAAAAAAGTGGCGTTCAGCCTGGATGTGGACGTCAGAAAATTGAAAAAGAATCTGAAAAAGTTGGGGATATTTTTGATATATGATTTCACTGTGACATATTGATGAGTTCCTTAAGATCATCTGATGCAACCTTATGAAGTTTACAGAATTAGATATTTTCTTGCGAGGAAATCTAGAAAAGAAGTAGCAGTGGGAGAACCAAATGCCAGTATGCTGTCTGGTTTTGAAGCTTCCATATGTAGTGGTCAATATTTGGAAAATATACTGCGCCCATTGCAAGTTGGAGATCACTTAATAATGGTTCAGTATTAATTTGGACTATAATGCTTAAGTTTTGTGTACTTATCAAAATCAGAATTTAAAAATTGCTCAAAGTTAATTAAATTAGTTTGGGTCACAATGATACTACCCAGCTCATCAACCTCATCCAATAGTGCTCATTGGTTTTTGGTTACAAATAAGGGGGTAGTGGCATTAAATTGGATTTGAATGGGCAAATGGGGTGTCACTTGGGTGCAAATGGTGGTCCAAGAATCCTTCTGATTAGCTAATTCCAAATCAGACAGTCAAAATTGAGGGGTCAGGTGGTGGCAAGATCCGCTGGTGGTCTTAATGAGTAGTTAGCTGGGTGAGTTGGGAACCAGAGTTTCACATTCAAGTGCTTGCAGTGAGGCGGCAAGGCCAGAGACTATTGTGATAGTATTGATGGTTTAAAAGAATGACTTTTTAGAGTGGTCTAACTTGAAGCAGAGGTGACAAATTTGCCAATCGTAGTCAATGCAAACTCAGAAGTCATGGTCAAGCGCTGCTGCAATGTGAGAACGTGGGGCATTTGTTGGCCAGTGGTGGAGTGGTGGGGGTGATGGTGTCAGTGTCACAAGATGCCATTAGGCGCTCAGCACCGGTGTGATGGTGAATTGAAACGTGGGGTTAGTGCCATAGTCCAAAAGCCCTGGCATCTAATCCTCATATAAAATTTATGATGGGAGATATAATGCACAAATTATAGAGTTACTTTACTAAAAAAGAGCTAAATTGAGAGAAGGTACATCTCTTTAAAGATGCTTGCTTAATATATATAATAGTATCTTTTTATATCCTAGTATCCTATTTGCTAGCATTATAGGTGTTACCTAAATTATAAAATAACAGGCTTATATTTTATTATATTTAATAAAATTTAATGGGTAATTATAAATTAATCATAAAATTAATACAAGTTCATATGAAAGTAATCTAAGAAATTAACTTATATAACTATTTTTAAAAATGAAAGGCTAAGCAGAAGGGGCTCAGTTCTCCCGCCTCCAACCTCAGCAAATTCTGGTGTGGCTTCCAAAGCCGCAGCCAATAAAAAAAATTAACTTTTTAAAGATTTGGTCAATTTATAGCAGCCTAAGCTGAAAGCTGAAACAGTTTCAGCTGAGCTGCCATGGTCAACAGTTCGTGGCCAATCAGGGGAAGCCAATCTGACAACTCCAGTGGCTGAGCCAGCGCAAGCTGGATCAAATCCTTTTGAGTGTATTGATTTGATTGATGATAGTGACTGGACATACAAATTCAAATCAAAATTTCTTTTTAGAATTATTTGTTAATCCTTGCAAATTGCACCCCCACCATTTTTGCCCTAAAAATGGTTATCCATTAAATAAGAATATAAATAAAATGACAGTTGATGCCGCTGCTTCACCTGCCAACACCCTACTCCGCCAGCAACTCCATGGAGCGATGGAACCCCTGGTTGAGGGTATTCTTATCCCCAATCTCCCCCATGCCTTTGAGGAAGATGCAAAGTATGAAATTGAGGAGCTAGCTTTTGGTGTGAGTCACACTTGCATTGATGTGGTAAAAACTTCTCTTTTTGACCCAAAATATCCGAAATCCGCCAGCGCATTAAGTCGTTTACTTGTGTGCCTCGCTCTTGTCACTTTTGCTGAGCATCAACTTGCTCAATATGTTGAGCGATGGACATCACTGACCTCAATAATGAAGAAACCCCCCAATCATACCTCCTTATGCCACATGTCGCTGATTCCCCAACCCCTATGCTGTCCGCCATGGTCCACCAGCTAAAGCGGGCACCAGGAAAAAGTTTCCCAAAGCTTCCTCACCATTTGATATGGCTTCCTAGGCTGATAACTTAGGGGCTATATTAGTTATTTTCTCTTGT
Organism: Massospora cicadina; assembly: GCA_022478985.1. Classification (NCBI taxonomy): domain Eukaryota; kingdom Fungi; phylum Entomophthoromycota; class Entomophthoromycetes; order Entomophthorales; family Entomophthoraceae; genus Massospora; species Massospora cicadina. The sequence goes on from JAKSZP010000179.1 coordinate 46,243, forward strand.
GTTAATCCCTTTGTTTGGCTCATTTGCAAATAAAGATGCGTGGTGGCTCCCCCTTTTGGATTGGTCACCACTAGTTCTAAAAAAGGCTAAGCAGAATCTTATTATATTTTATATAAGTGTGAATCTTGATGTGTCCACCTCTTATCAGATCAGGGTTTTCCTTTTAAAAAGGAATCAACAACACATGGCTCATCTTTCTTTCACTTCGATATCAAATTGAAGCCAAATTTGAGTTTAAAAAATACAAAATTTGCCCACTTGAATGAGCCAAACCTTACCAATGGCAATGCAATCAATGCCTGCTGCCCCGGCTTAGGGTAATGTTGCGCCACCATCTGGCCTCTTTTGGCCACCACTGAAGCATGCCTGTGCTGGCTCTGCTAGCCCTCCCAACGCTAGTGGGCATCATGTCCCCCCTCAGGATTTGGCCCACCACCTCAATGGCTCCCAAGTGTGCTCTGGAGCCCTATGGTGCTCCCATTGAGCAATTTGCGTTTTGCCCTCCAGATCAAATATGAGGAATCTTTTCCCATATGTTAGCGCAGTCATCATTGAGATGGCCACGGTGCTTTTCAAAACCGCTGGCTATATAAACTTCTGCCTCTTTAAGGGGTATTTTGATTTCAGCTTCCATTTGGAAGCTGATGCAGCAGCAGTTTTTAAGCCACTGATCATTTACAAAAGAAAATCACATTTCCATTGTTTGCATGCAGCTCCCAGATGAGGCCAATTTGGTGGTCCAGTATTCCAGTTTGCTGTCATTTCTCTCTCCTGAACGCCTTCACCACAAACTGTTGGAGGGTTTGGATGTTTATGGCGCAGATCCCATCTTGCAGTTTGTGGTTCCCAATGGGGTGGGTCAGTTGGCAGAGCCTCACGCCTTTGCAACAATCCACCCTTTCCATCATGACACCCACCTCACAATTTCCCCGTATAGTGATCAGATCTGGACCTGATCATCCATTTTGGGTGCATGTCAAAAACGACCATGCCATATGCCCCTTGTGCTTTAAATTGGATCATTAAAGTGCAAGTGCCCCACGGCTTCCACCTCCACCACTTCTGCCACTCCTCCTTCTGGCGTTGGGCTGGCTGCTGCCTCCCCAAATTTTGGGTGGGGTGCGATCCTCTTGCCCCCAACCTCAGCTAATTTTGCGCTGCCTTCAAATCAGCAGTCAATCAAAATAAAAATTTTTATAAAATCGTCAGAATTATGGAATCCTGAGCTGATGGCTGAGACAGTTTCAGCTAAGCTGCCATGGTCAACTCTTTGCAGTCAATCAGGATCTGACACTGCACCAACTCTGGTGGATGGCCCAGCATTGGCCAATTTAAATCCATTTGAAGCACTCAAATGGTTTAATGATATAGATTGGCCTTATAATGTTAAGCCCAATTTTGCCTTAAGGGATTATTTTGTAAATTATCCTGATTTGTGTCCCACCATCTTAGATCTAAAAAAGGCTTCCCCAAATTATAAAAATATTAACAAAATGGTGGTAGAAGCAGTAGCTGCTCCCGCCAAAACCCTCCTCCGCCAACATCTTCATGGGGCGATGAAACCCCTTGTTAAGTGTATTCCCATTATAAATTTCTCTCATGATTTTGATGAGGATGCTAAGTATGAAATTCAGGGAGCTCACTTTTGGTGCGATCCATGCCTGTTTTGATGTATCAAAAACCTCTCTTTTGACCCCAATTTTCCCCAAACCCACCAGCGCATCAAGTCTTTTACTTTTGTGTCTGCTCTCATCACTTTCATTGAGCATTAACTTGCTCAATATGTTGATGTGATAGACCCCGCCAGCCTCATTAAAGAAAACCCCCAATTATACCTCATTATGCCACATATGGCTGATGCCCCAACCCCTATGCTGTCCGCCATGGTCCGCCAGCTAAAGTAGGCGCTGGACAAAAGTTTCCCCAAAGCATCCTCACCTTTTGATATAGTTTCCTAGGCTGATAATTTAGGGGTTATATAAGGAATTTTTCTAATAATCCCTTTATTTGGCTCATTTGCAAATAAAGATGCGTGGTGGCTCTTCCTTATGATTTGGGCACCACTATTGCTAAAAAACAACCCAAGGCTCTCCCACTATATAATGAGGTGGACCTCACTCACACGGTGGATGAGAACTGGGTCTGCGCCCTCCCAACAAAAGGGCCAAGGTTGCCATGCTCTGCTCCAACCCTGCTTGAGTCTAACTTTCCTTGAGAAGAACTCTATTGTGTGTCAAGAGATCTCTTAACTTTGGGTGCTGGGGTACTAGCCCAGGCCACCAAATCCTCAAATCCACTTAGCCTTTAAACACCATCAACATGGAAACCTCCACTACAAATTCTAATCCTTCCCCCCAGGAGCACCCACACCCTAAGAGCAATTCTGAGGTGGATTGGCTGCCAAAACGAGAAGAAAAAGAGATATTTCTCCTTATCGCCCATTCCTAGCACAGATTAATTCCAACTGCTATCCAACCTTAAGCTAAAAACAATAAAGTTAATTAGCTATAGTTTGGGCCCACCTCCAAGTCTGTTTCTCTGCCTCAACCTATTTTACAGCCTCAATTCCATTTTTGGCGTAATCTCATTCTCTGCCACAATTCAGTTCTCTTCCCTAAACCATTTTCCGTTTTTGGGATGTTTGGCTTGGAATCAAAATTTAAGGTTTGTCAGCCTTATTTTACAAGATACTTTCTTTTAAATTTTACTCTAAAGCCAAAACAAATATTTCAGCCTCATCAGAAGGCATTTTATCTTAAAATGGGTTTGGGATAATTTAATTTGCCACCCAAAAATACAAAAGGTTTTGCAACTGGTGGGACCAGTGCTGATTGCATTACTTTAATTAAAAAATAAAAGCATCATCTTCAAAAAGTTTTTAAGGTTATTGTTTTTATACTGTACCCAATACAGCAACCCTAAATGCAACCTTAGGTTACCACATATCCAAAAATACCTTCTACAGTGGGCTCCTCATGACCTGGTCTCCCATCCTGGCGTCCTACAAATTCCATTCTGGGCTTAATCACTCCCCTTATATGCAACCTTGGTAGTCATCAATACTTGGGGATATCAATCCTTCTGTGCAATACATACCATATTCCTACCTGAAATATCTGCCCCTTTATTAATACTGATTAAGGCACGCAACCACTAATCCTTGAGGCGTTGTCAACATCCCAGTCCCTCCCACTACTTGAGGCTGACCAAACTAGACCTTTATTTGCCCTTGCAACTACTTTAACTATGTTTGTAGGGGCCTTTGGAATGTTTTTTAAATGTTTAATTTTCTCACCTTTCCTATAGGTCTTTGCTCAATGTAAACATTCAAATGTCTGTGGCCCTGGCATTCTGGGTGCTCTCATGGTTCATTGAGAACCTGAGTTTGCACCCAATCTAACTTTCTTGGCTGCTTCGCTGACATAATCAACCAGTCTTCGACTTCAGAAGCTTCCACCTTGGCCAAAACCCTAGAAGATGAAGTTGGCTATATATTTACTCTTACCCTCACAACCCTTGCAAAGGCCAATTTTATCTTCTTGTCCTGTGGTGCTATTAACACCTATCACCAAGTCCTCATCAAGCAGACTGCTGATCCTGTCCTACAGACTTAGCTCATTGTAATTAGCATGTAATGTGACCCTATTAGGAACTACCCCAGGACCTCCCGCAGAGGCAGATGATCAGCTCCTGAATGTCCTGAATGTGTTCCAGCTGCGTACCTAAGCTAAGAAGTTTATAAAATAACACAGTCTGAGGTTTGGCATACTCTGGCACCTTTTGATGCCCTTGAAGGGGATTCCCGCAGGTGGCAAGGAGTCTCCTCCAATCAGCATTGGCAACTGGGAGCCAGGTGTCCCTGCTTAAATTTATTTCAGATGCACTTAGTCCCCAAAAAACTCGCACCTTTAGGATTTACCAGCTTATTACCATGAAGGCAACCACTGCGCACCCCTTGGATCATTTTGAAGCATTTACCCAGTTGGCTTCAGATCTAGGCCTTCCTAATGATGTTATGGTTGCTGCGTTATGGGCCTCCACACCCTATATTGTCAAAAACTCAAAAGGTCTGAAATTCCTGCGTTACTCACTGCAGCCTATGACTTGGCCTCATGACTGTGTTCTCATGCCTCGGGTACCAAACAGGCAGCTACCAGAAGCCCAGAGTCTTAGGAACTCTTTAATGATCACCCAGAAGCCCAGTGCAGCCAGCACTTGGAACTTGTAACGAAAAAGTTCATCTTGATTAATTCATTTTAACTCAGATTTGTATTTTCCAAATCTGAGATAAATTGTTTTATAATACTTTTGGTTTAGTCATTTTGGGCTCAGGGTTGTGCCTCACCCAAGTTGTAGATTAGTTTCATACAAGCCTAATCAATGACTTGGGTGAGTCTCCTGAAGGGCAGTCCTTATAAGGCGCGCCCACCAATTTCAAAGCTCACTTTGGGATTTTCCCATAGCTTTCCCTTCCTGCAGAGCATTGTCATTTGCTCTCCATATGAGCTCTTTTCGGTGGTCCCTTTTTAAATCAAAAAATAAAAATAAAAGGTTGTTTTAGGGTTAGCATACCTTGCTTAACTTTTAGTCTTTATTAATGTCTTGTTTTGAAGAGCTTTTGCATAGTTGGGTCAGACCAACCACAATAGAGGACTTTGCATGACTAACTATTAGTATGCAATGTTTGGTGCTGTTGGTGCCCTAAAACTCTCCCTACTTGAAGATAGGCTGCCTTGGTTCTTGTCGGTGTGCCAAAGAATCATTAATTATATGTTGGTCAGAAACTGGGATTTCTGATTGTGACATAACTCTAAAGTCGATGTGCACTGCACACCTCTGATCCCCAGTTTAGCTGACCTCAGTGGTCACTTGGTACTGGTTATCAAGGAACCAGCACTGGTGGGAGCCAGTGACTGATGGCCAACCCTGTACCAAAAGTGATCATTTGTTGAAAATTACAGTGGGGCCTCCTACTCACCATGAATTTTGTTGGCACTGAGGGGACCTGTCCCAGCAGGGCTCCCTCATCAACGGATGGTCCACCCAGAAAGGGGATGGCCATTCAGCCACGCTGAACCACATGTCCCTCTCACTCTTCTTTTGGAGAAAGCGCCTTCCTGTCAGGATGGGAGGACCTTCACCAACAGGAGCTTGGGAGGGGTGCACAACACAGCCACATGCTGGGCGTGCGTCCTCATGCTAGGTGGGCTGATTCTAGCATCTCAGTCCCAATTTGCCCTCGCCATTTGCTTTTCCCTTGAGGGGCCCAGAGTTTATCTGGGCTATTTTTCTGGGGCTCAAGGTAACTTGTCCCAGGAAGCCCAAGTCGTGGCGGCCTTCCGCTATGATACCCCTCTTTGGGGAGGGGCCCTTCTCTAGTGAGGGGGTAATGTACCAATCTAGTTCACCTTGATTAATGCATTTTGACTTGGATTCTGATTTTCTGAATCTGAGTCAAATTGTTTTAAAAGAATTATTTTGGCTCGGTCAGTTTGACTCTGGGTTGTGCCCCACTCAAGTTGTAAATTAGGCTCATATGAGCCTAATCAATGACTTGATTGAGTCCCCTGAATAGCAGCCTTTATAAGGCGTGCCCACCAATTTGAAGCTCACTCTGGAATTTTACCCCTAGCTTTCCCTTCCTGGGGAGCATTGTCAGTTGCTTCCCAGATGAGCTCTGTTCAGTGTGCCCTTTTATTTCCAGATTAAATTTAAAGGTTGTATCAGGGTTAGCGTAACTCGCTTACTTGTTGATCTTTTTTGGGTGTCCAGTTTTTGAGGAGCTTTCACGTGATTGGGTTGGACCAACCACACTAGAGGATTTTGCATAACCAACTAGTAGCAGGCAATGTTTGGTGCTGTTGGTGCCCCAAACCTTACCTACTTGAAGTTAGGCTGCTTTGCTGCTTGTTGGTGCACCAAAGAATTAATAATTATGTGGTGGTCAAAAATTGGTTTTTTCAATTGTGACATAATACCTAAAGTCAGATGTGCACAGCACATTTCTGATCCCCAGTTTAGCTGACCTCAGTGATCACTTGGTACTGGTTGTCAAGGAATTAGAACCGGTTGGAGCCAGTGACTGATGGCCAACCCTGGACCCAAAGTAATCATCAGTTGAAAATCCTGGTGGGGCCACCCACTCACCAGGAATTTGGTTGGCACCAAGGAGACCTGTCCCAGCAGAGTTCCCTCACCAATGGATGGTCCTCCCAGAAAGGGGATGGCCATTCAGCTGTGCTGAAATGCACTCCTCTCTTGAACTTCTGTTGGAGAAAGAGCCTTCCTGGTCAGGGTGGGAAGACCATTGCCAACATGAGCCTGGGAGAGGGTGCACAACACAGCCAAGTGCTGGGTGTGCATCCTCGGGCTGGGGGCCATCCAGCCATGCTGAACCAGGAGATCCTCTCATGCTTCTTTTGGAGAAAGAGCCTTCCTGGTTGGGATGGGAAGACCATCGCTAACAGGAGCCTGGGAGGGGGCGCAACACAGCCACATGCTTGGCATGCGTCCTCTTGTCAGGTGGGCTGATTCTGGCAGCCCAGTCCCAATTCGCCCCCACCATTTGTTTTCCCCTTGAGGGGCTCAGATCTTCTCTGGGCTAATTTTCCTGGGGCAAGTTACCTTGAGCCCCAGGAAGCCCTCATCATGGCGGCCTTCCACTATGGGGTCCCTCTTTGGGAAGGGGCCCTTCTCTAGTGGGGGGTATGTAATTTTAAATTTATTTTGGGGAAGGCCGACCATGGGATGGACACTTCCGAATATGACTCAGGAAAGATAAACTTAGTACCAGGGGGGCACCCCAGAGAAGCGATGCTATCTCTTGTTGCCAGCGGGAGCGCCACTTATGGGGAGGGGGAGGGAACGTGTGAAGGGGCCGTAGCCACTATTGAGCACGTGTGGAGGAAGGGGTCTGATTTGATGAACCAGACTGGGAACCAGAAGAAGACCAGCTGTCAGCGACGCGGTGGGAGATATCCAAATATCCACGCTTGAAAGTGGTCCACCAAATGAGACCGGAATCTGTGGACAGCTTCTGGGAGGGTGGGAATGGAGCCTGCGATGGCATCTAAGACAATCTGTGGATAGTTCACATGGTGATTGCAACCACCAGAGCACGGAGGGAGGGTGGAAGGGGGAGGCCATTGATGAAGCAAACATATCCCTTGACAGACTGAAGGGATGCGTTTGATTCTGGCCTAGCAGACGTTGGACTTCGCGCCATATCACTTTAGGGGTTGGGCACTTCTCCAGGCGGTGGAACAGCGTTCCATACTGGCACACACGACACAGGATGAGTGTAAAGCGTTAGAGCGCTCAGCTGTATGATACACCCGCCTCAGGCAGCGCCACATATTGGAGCGGACTTGAGGCTGCAACAGAGGATGGTGTGCGTATTTCCAGATAGTCTTTTGGGTCTCAGTGGAATAAGGGATGTCCATCATGTCCAGGTAGTCCACCCTGGATAGGACTTGGGGTCGAATGGGGATCACGCCATCATGGATGGGTAGCCCCTGTACCTCTTGTGTGAACTGAGGAGAGGGGCGTCCTCTTCAGGTTGTATGTCCAATAATACAAATTCTCCACTCTGCGCTTCGCATGGAGAGTAGGATTCGTTTGTAGTGGGTTTTAGTCCCGTGAGGACCTGTGGCCGATGTGTGTGATGCGAGGTATTTCATCAGGGAGTGGGGGTTTGATGGATTGTTGAGGCCCAAGGCTCGGGAGAAGTTGGATCAGGCCGCGCGGGACCAGTGTTGGGATGGGAGTGTAGGAGTGGTGATGGCCGCGATCCAGGTGCCCAGGATCTTGGCAGCATGGGCTTTGAAGTCAAGCAGGCCCATGCCACCTTGATGATGAGGGCCAAACATGACCTCTAGCCATACTGGTGGAGGGCGGCCTGACCAAAGCCATCCTTGCAGCAAAGCATACAAGGATTTAAGAAGCTTGGGGAGAAGGGGATGGCGTGAGCTCCAAACCAGACTTTGAATAGGAGCATAGAGTTGGCAAGAACAACCCTGCCAGTGAGGGTAGTAGGGTGGGCTCTGAGAGAGGCGATTCACTTCATCACGTTGTCCAGAATACGGCATTCCATTACTGCTGATGCATATCCGCCTGCCTCCATCCACATGCCCAGATGGCGCACCGGTCCTATGGTAGGACGTGGCATGAAGGGGAGCACCAGTGGAGCGATGTGTGTTGAGTTAGTAAGGCGTGGACGTGAGCGAGCAGATGGGCCGGGTTGGGAACTACTTGCTGGGGCCCAGAAGTTCTGAAACCGACCAAGGAGGATGATTTCGGTTTTGGAGGCGTTCAGTGCCGCGTTGCTTACCTGGGAATATTCCTGGATGAGGGCTTCAAGCGCGCGTGCATCTTTGTTATTAAACACCCCCACCACGCAATCATCTGCAAATTCCATCATCTTGACTGGGGTTTGGCCTGGCACATGGACCCCAGTGAGGTGGGCATTCACATTTCGCAGTAGTGGGTCAAGGCTGAAGTTGTATAAGAGTGTGCTGAGGGGGTCCCCTTGTCGCAGGCCCCTTCGAGGGCGGACTACTTCCGTTAGGAAGCCTGGGCCACGCACTGCCATTGTCGCAGATTCTTTGAGCAGCATCACCCAGTTTATGAAGCGGGGGGTAGGCGGAATTGATGGAGGCAGGCCCTAAGGTATTCCCAGTTTACTCTATCATAGGCCTTTTGTTGGTCCAAGAATACAAGTGCCTCAGAGGCTTTGGACTGACACACATTAGCCACAGAGTGCATGTTATCCCAAATCGACCTTCTGGGGATGAAACCAAATTGTTCTGGGGAGATGGTGGCAGACGCTACAGTCCCTAAGCGGTTAGCCATGATTTTTGTTAAAATTTTGGTGTCTGTGTTTGTTAGAGAAATGGGGCGCCATTTGGCTAAGTCAAGCCTATCCCCTTTCTTGAAGAGTGTGACAGTAAAGGCCTCATGTCCTCCTGGTAGGAGGCGCGTTTCCAACAGGCTTTGGTTGAGTGAGGCTAGCAGCAATGGGGATATATATTTGAAATATTTTTTGTAGAACTCATATGGAATGCCATCTGGGCCTGGGCATTTTTTTTTGGTGCACCGCAAATGGCTGTCCATAATTCGTTTGGAGTAATTAAATTCATTATTTCTGGGTATCAGAAAATGGTGTGGATATGAGCTCAGTTGAGAAATTCTGCCATTTCAGCCAGCTGAATTGGTTTGGCTTGGTATAACTTGGAGTAATATTTTTGCATTTCAATTGCCACTTCGGCCAGTGTGTCCGCAATGGAATTATCTGATCTTCGCACCTGTGTGCAGGCCATGCTCTGGTGTGGTGCGAAAAAATTTTTAAAGAAGTATGCGGTGCACTTGTCACCTTTAGTAATGCATGTGGCCCTGTATTGGACACAAACCCGATGTTTGTGTTGCCTTTTGAGTGCGTTGAGGTGGGTGGGCGCCTGCCGCCCACTTCCAGCCCCATGCAGGGCTGTATCCTGTGGCTGGAATGTTGGACTCCAAGTGGTCCAATTCCGCTAGCATGCACGAGATAACCGCCAATGTGGCTCGTGAGTGTCTGGAGAGAGATGGTGATAGTGGTGGATGGTGTCCTCTTTGAAAGTTGCCCATGTGGAAATGGGGTCTGCGCAAAACAGTGCAATAAATGATTTCACCAAAGTTGCCTCTTCCACCCACGTGGAAAATCCTAGCAACGCGAGCTTGGGGGGCAGATTTTGCACCAATGTGGGGCCTTTGCAACTGTGATGGGTAAGTGGTATGTTATTGAGACCAGTTAGGGGTTGGAGAATTCCATTTTTGTTGTTTTGAAGTGGGAGATGTGGGGTTGGAATTTTTCCAGTGTTAGAATAAGGTCGATGCGGGTCATGGCCTTAATTGGCCGTTGTGGACATGTGGACGCGTCATGTTTTGGAGCAGTGGGGCATGTCGCGGCAGCGCATCTATTAACCCAAGGGTGGCTTTTAGAACGCGTAGTTCTAGGTGACCCTGTGGGGCATGGGCTGAGGGCAGCCACGGGTCCATTGGTGAGGTTAGCCAACAGTTCATGTCGCCAACTAGGAAATAATTGGGAGGTAGTGGGAGGGATTTGACCAACGAGAAAAATTCCTGACGCTCATGTGCACCATTTGGGGCGTAGATGTTGACGATTGTGTGCGCAACGTCAGCCCACGAGAAGGTGACAATAAGCACTCAGCCATTTAGGAATGTTTCTGAGGATGTGAATTTTAAAAATTATTTTTCCAAATTAGCACCCCACAGTGCTTCAACCAAAAGGATAGGGATGGGAGGAGCATTGTTTTCCAAGCTTCCTCGGAACCTCATGGACAGTGGGACTCCTGGATGGCCAGGAAATCCACAGATAAATTGTTTTGTAAATACTCAGTTTCCTAGCCCAGGATGGGGAGGCCTTGAGTCTGGCGATATTCAGCGTCCCTAGAGTGAAGGTTTCCTCCATCACACCTTAGGTGCTAGGGGGTGGGCCCCTGGGCCCACCAGCCTCTTCAAGGTCCCCACGGGCTTTCATAGCAGCGTGGGTGTTAGCAGCAACGCTATCAGGGTTTTTGTTAATTTTTGTGGAAAGAGTTGCATTGGCTTTGGCCTTCACTTTTTGTTTTCCCGACGTTGGATGAATTTTTTACGGTGCGGATAAGTTCAGTGCACCATTGAGTGGGGCAAAAAAAATTTTCAGTTGGGTAGGTCCCAAGTCAGTTTCGACTGGAGCTTGGGTGCAGCAATTGGGTGAGATCGAATCTCCCATCAAATCCTTGGATTGAGTAGCCCGCTCGGCATGGGCCTCCTAATATGATTGGGTGATGGATTCCTGAGTCACTTCTGCCGCAAAAGTCTCCATGTCCTCCTGGCGTTGTGAGTGTGGGATGGTGGTGGTGGCCTTGGCCGCTTCCTTGGCCGCGGCCCTATGGTCCTGCTTGGCCTTCTTCCACTCCTGTGGGGAGATGGGCTTTACCAATAGGTAGCAGCCTTGTGCTCCCCACGGGAAAGCCTCCTTGGTGCTTGCAGTTGGTTTGTAGTGCGCCTCTCTGCTGGCCATGGCCGCCGAGGGGTGCTCTTGGAATGTGACTCCCTCCTTGAAGGGGCATGCATGTGCCTTATGGCCAAATGCATCACAGTGGGTGCAAATGGGGGGCGCGCTGTCCACGGTTACCTGGAATGGGTGGGTGGTATGCCCTGCGATGTCAATAAAGGTGGAGTGCGGGATCTGGGTTAGGTCCTTCATGATCTCCTCAGTTGGGGTCAGAACTGCGATGGCTTTGCCGGTGCACAGGTGTGGCATCAGCGTGAAACATTGCATTTTGAAAGATTGTATTTCGCCGTATATGGCGAGACCATCTTTCAGGTGTTGCTCCAAAATGTCACGTTTTACTGTAGTAGGCAAAAAGTCAAACGTGAGGAAATTTTGGTTTGATTTTGTCCATCTGGTGCATTTGGTTTTGATGACCTGTTGCCCTTCGGGGAGGTTGACCACTATGCGCACTGCTGCAGCCTCATCTGCTGCTATTTTGCTTTCAAAACTTAGGTCCAGCCAACCGCGTGACATGGAGTGAGGTGCAATGTACACCGCGGTCGGGAAATTTTTGTGTACATCTTCACAAAATTTTTCCCATAAGGCCGTTTTTTGGATGTCCAGATACACACAGACTCCAAATTCCACCGACGAAAGTGGCTGGGAGTGTGGCATGTTGATGTACTGGTTGCATTGTGCTTGCCACGCGAGTATCTCTGGGGAAATTGTGACCGCCAGTTTTTTGAGATTTTTTTTCTATTCCGCCAGATTCTCTGGGTCATTTTTGAACGTTAGAGGCCGCGGGCCTTCCGCCTGCTCCTCTTGCCTTGCTTGCCCAACTGCTCCCAGACATGGGCGCAGACTAATCTCCTCTATGAGATTATCAAACTAGATTTAGTCTTGATTTGAATAGGTTGCAAAAGTGTTTGCAATGAGAAATAAAAGTATAGTGGGGGGTATGTAATGATTGAGATTGTCCTGATTGTTCATTTTGACTCAGAGTTGGATTTCACGGTTTTGGAGTCAAACCATTTTAAAAAAAGCTTTTGACTCGGTTGTTTTGGGAGCTGGGTTGTGCCTCGCTCTAGTCAAGGATTAGGCTCATATAAGCCTAATCAATGACATTAGTGAGGCTCCCCTGAAGGGCAGCCTTTATAAGGTTGCCTGTCATTTACAAAGCTCACTTCATAATTTTACCCCTATATTTTTCCCTTCCTGAGAAGCATTGTCAGTTGCTCCCCAGATGAGCTCTGTTCGATGGGCCCTTTTTATATCCAGAATAAAAATAAAGGTTGTTTCAGGGTTAGCATACTTTGCTTACCTGTTGGTCTTTTTTGGGTATCTAGTTTTGAGGAGCTTTCGCGTATTTGGTCATAACAACACAGAGGACTTTGCATGATCAACTCGTAGTAGGAATGTTTGGTGCTGTTGGTGCCCTGAACCTAACCCTACTCAAAGTTAGGCTCTTTGGTCCTTGTAAGTGTGCCAAAGAATTATTTATTATACGGCAATTGGAAACGGGGATTTTCTGATCATGACAGAACTAAACTGGAAGGTTCTCAGCAGCCTCTACCCATTCAGTGGGAGAGTGTCCTAGTAATTATACACCTGACTGCGCTGATCTCCCCTAGTTGCCCCTCCAGCATTTGGGTCCCCCTCCCCACAGGGCTACCCTTCAAGGTGCCCCTTCTCCTCCCCTAGCTCTAATAACTTAGGCCAAGTAGGCCTATGTCACTGTGAACTGTGAAACACCTCACCTTCTTGGAACCCTTTTAACTTGAAAGTGATTTAAACTCAGCCTCAGGGGTGACCTGACAGTAGCTCATCGTTAGCTTACATATTCCTTTTCCCCATTGGTGACCTTATCTCCTGACGGCATATGCCCGCCTAACACTGGCTCTCACATTATTTTAGTTGTGAGTGCGTTAAACATGATCATGCCTACTTCTGTTTCCAGGTGACCTTAAAAGTTGGCTCAAAAATTAATCAGCGCCTCTTCCCTTGTGAATACAGGTGCTGCAGGCAACTTTGTTAACCTGGATATTGCTGAGTCTCTGGACCTTGGCTTAATTGCTGGACTTCCTGTCATAGGGGCCTCTCAGACCCAATGACTTTTTTACGGTCAAACAACCTCTCAGATTCACCGCACACAATATATGCTTTACCAAATGCTTTTCAGTGGTACCTTGGCTTTATACCCATCCATCATATATAGGTATATTATGGTGGCGCTGACAGAATGTTCATAAAGACCTTACTCTCAATGCCCTCTTTTTAATAACTGAAATACTACAGGGGAGCTAAATCTCCTTGATACCCTATCTGCTCCTTCCCTTCTGAACAAACCTATACTGGCTTCCACATCATGCGCCCCAGAATTCCCTCCTGACCATCCAGCGTCTCTGCTCTAATATAAGGATATTTTTGATGCTTCCATGAATACTAGGCTCCCTCCACATTCAAATATACCTTGTTCTTTCACTTGACAGTTGATTTGGTGAAGGTCAACTATCCACTATACCCATTTATGGAATAAAAAGTTGTAGCACTGGCTGAATGGCTGAATGATATGCTGGCGAATGGCTGAATTTTCAAAAGTCCACCTTGTTGCTTCCCCAGTGGTCTTAGCCCAGAGGTCAGATGGATCTCTCTGCTCTTTCTTGGACTTGGACACATTAATGATACCACAGTGCATGATTCTTACCACCTCCCCCTGTAACAATCAATTGCTCAGGACATTTCAAAGTCCAAAGTCTTCTCCAACTGGTCCTGGCTAGTTCAATCAGCTAGGTCAGAGTGACTGAGGGCCAGAAGTGGCTTACAGCCATCCACACATGACATGGAATGTCCTAGTTTAAGCCATGCCCTTTTGGCCAAGAACATTTAGCAATTTTCCAACATTACATTGATGACATCTTTAGTGGCCTTCACTTCAATTGTGTCATTACATATATATGACATTCTTATATACTATTTCTTTTGGAATCAGTATGAGAAGGACCTCTAGGTAGTTATGTTGGCTATTTACATAGCTGGTCTCTTTGTCAAAACCAGTTTTTTTGAGTTCTTCAGGGAAGAAGTCACTTTCCTGGGAAAAATAGTTCTCAAAGAGGGTTATGAGGTTCCCCCAAACAAAGTTGAGGACATATGCTCATAGCCCAACCCTCAAATCAGGAGTAGGTGTAGTTCTTCCTTGGCACAGTCACATTCTTAAAGAGGATTCTCCTATCCTCTCACAGCTTGACGCGCCTCTGCACCCCCTTACTGAAAAAAATACCACTTTTATCTGGTCCTTAGCCTTCCAGCAAGTATTTATGGCCGCCAATTCCACCTTTGTTAATGCCATCATCCTTCATCATGCAGATACCTCTAAACCATTCATGTGGCCTGCAACGCCTCAGCTGTGGCAGTAGGGGAAGTTTGCCTCCAGAATCACAGTGGGCTTGAGCACCCAATTGCTTATTTTTACCAAAGGTTTATGGCCACAGAACAGAATTGGTCTATTAACAATAAGGAGTTAGCAGCTTTGGCATGGTCTCTCATGCACTGGCGTTACCTCCTCCCAGGGCCCGCCACAAAGTCACAGTATGCATGGAAACCAATTTAACTCTATTACTGCAAACCCCAGAAGATAGATCATCAATCATAAACCTACCAGGACCTCTTTAACTTCATTTTTAGATATAAGTTTGTGAAAGGTATCTTACATGTATTGCCAGACATAATAAGCATAAACCCAGCCCTTGGACTGCACCTGGACAAGCCCCCAGTTAATGACAGTTATCTCTTCAGCCATTATCTCATCATTGAACCTTCCAACGTCATGCTTGCTGCAGCTGTCCATCACTGCCACTTCTACAGATGATCTTTGCTTCACAAACTGCCTTGTTGGAAGGTCTTGGTCTTTTCTACCACTTATTAATGGAACTCCCCACCAACTCAACCTATGCTTCCAAGGGTAGGATATTCTACTTCAGGCGGCATATCTGAGTACCCCCTCATTCAGGGACAGTGTTATAAAAGGACATAATGAACCACCACTCTTGGGACAACCCAATGCCAGTAAATGCTTGGATTTGATAAAACGATCCTATAACCTCTACATTCCTCTATTGCACTATCCAAAAATGAGTTACCAGTTGCATTATTTGTGACAGGACCAAACCCAAGTGGTCAGGCAAGAAGGGCCTCATCCACCCTTTGCATCAGGCCTCTGGCCCATGGACTTCAGTATTCATAGATTTTATAGTGGAAATTCCCCCATTGTAGGTAACTTGCTATTGTGATATCATTTATTGGCTCACCAAGTACTCGCTGTCTATTCCTTGCCCTAAAATTATCAATGCTGAGGAGACAAATAAGTTGTTTTTTGACATGTCTTTGCCCAATTTGGGATGCCCCAGGAGATTATCAGTGACTGGGGCCCCAATTACTTTATGATTTTTGGTAACTCTCCACTCCCATATAAAAAAACAAACTCTGCAATTCAACAGCACTTCACCTTCAATCCGATGTCCAAACATAGAAGGTAAATTAGATGCTTGAACAATCTCTTCATTGCCACGCAACTTAAATTATGGACTTTTGTGCTTCATACCTACCCTTAGCTCAATTCGCCTACAAATATTCCTTGCACGCTTCCACAGGCTTCTCACCATTCCAAGTGGCCCTTGGATATGACCCATCTTTGATAATAGGGCTTAACGTCAAACCTCCAGTCCCTGCGGCTGCTAAACTTGGTACACACATCTGTGAAACACAGTTGCTCATCCAGGAGCACCCTACTACAGCTACCCATGACTATAAACAGATTGCTGATAAGAAGCATTACCACGCACATAAAATCTTAGTTGCCTTCCTGGTAATTCTGGATGTGCACAACCTATGACTTAAAGTACACTCAAGGAATTTAGCATGCAAGCGTGTTGGCCCCTTCTCAGTCCAAGTGGTACTGTCATCAGATGCATGCCGCCTCCAACTGCCAGAGCACTATAAGGTCTATGAAGTCTACCACTCCTCCCTCTTGTCCCCCTTTTAAGGGCCCTGTGCCACCCACCTCTGAGCCAAACTAAGTGAATGAAAATATAGAAGTGGAGGTGGAAGTATTTCTGGCATTTGGGAAGCCCTGGCATAAAATCCAGTACCTCTCTCCTAAAAGAGATACCCTGACTATGAAAATTCTGGGTAAGTGCCAAGGACTGTGCCAAATGTAAGGACCCTTTGGAAGATTCCTCCTCACACACCCAATGGCACCCCGAACCCTCAGAAAACCCTGATGTTGCAATTCTAATATGACTGGACAATAAGCCCTAAGTCATTATAGTGGAATGGGTAGGATCTGATGAGTTTAATACTAGTAATAATAATTTGAGTGCCTTGAGATGAGGCGATATTGGGTTATAGGAAATTGTCTCAAATTAGGCAATTGAGAAATTAATTAATGAAGAGTTGATGTAACCAATGAGATATGGCAAATTAAATTACTAAGCCATAAGTGCTGTAGCATCTAAAGTCACTACAATATAGGCAAGACGAGATGATTAAGGGAGGTTGTTATAAGTAAGTTTAGAATAAGCGGAATAGGAAGAATTCATGATATTAACTATACAAAATAAAAATAGTTGTGGGATCAAGTGCTTCATATTTATTTTTTATTTATTTGAGGCAAGCTGACCAGGGGACTGACATTACCAAAATAGAGAAAGAAAGTATCAACATGAAACCTGAGCAGGGTCAACTCTGTTGTAGAAAGTTTTTTTCACCTCTTGATTGGGACTCGGATTTTTCTGGTTACATCATGGGTAAGGTTTTCGTGCTATTAAACCTACTAACTGCCAATAGCTTCCTTCAGCTGGCACCCCAATTGATGTGCGAAGGGCAGGAATTGAACCCGCAACCTTCAGGTTGGTAGCCATATGCCCTACTGACTTGCCTTCCACCCCGCTCCATAGAAATTTTAAAAAGTTTGATTCTGTTGTTTTAAGGGCGACGATCATCATATTGTTGGTCCTAATCGCTCAGTGGGTCAAACCCTGTGCAAAATCTTCCGGCGTATCTATTAAATACTGCCAATTTTATACCAGTGGTGCTCACTACAGGGGGCCATTGATCAATTAAAAAACCAAAATAAAAAACTCAGTTGCCTGCTATTTCGCATTCATGTTGTTTTGCTAAACATTCTACCCAACACTCTGGTTCAATTGCCTATGCAGAGCTGAAACTGGCTTTGGACACTGTGCTTAAAGAGCAAGATGAGCTTCTCCAGGAGGTTTGCTGCAATAAGTTGCCCCCATTTGATCATGAAGGGAATATGCTGGGTTCTTTAAGTGATTTGAAATTGCAATTGAAGGAGTTTTTGATTGATGAAGAGTAAAACTGTTGATAGCTTCCTTGTATGTTGGAAGTGCTGATCAAGTCATCTAATACTTTTCCAGCAGCTCCATTACATATCAAGAAGTTAAAGAAACGGTGCTGTGGTTGTGCAGTGGAACTGCAAAGATGTCACAATGGAAGGCCGACTTTTTGACCATCAGGTTTCAGCATATTGAGACTCTCACCGCGTTTGCTGAGCGATTTACGGTGGAAGCTCATGTGTTAATTACGGGCTGGAATTTTAGCTGAATCAGACATGTGTATTGCAATGACTTCTATTGTAAAGCCATACCGTGAGTTCATAATGTTATGGCCTCACTGTTGGATGAAGATGTACCTTTGCTTAAAGTTGTTCTTTTTTCACCTTATATCAGCCAACTCCCCTCCACCTAATACTGAGCGGAATCCTTCTGCTTTAACTGCCAAATCATCTTATTTGGGAAACTTTAATAGTCCAGTTCACAGTCCACCAAGTTACCCACAGCGGTTAAACCTGCACCCCATACCTGCTTATTATCCTAGGCTCAACTATCTCTAACCCTGTTTATGCCAACCAATACCAGCCCAACTCTCGCTGTGGCTTGTTTCATATTAATCGGGGACATGGTCCCTATGGGGTCAGCTATTTCAAATGCAGTCAACAGGGTCATCTGGCACGATGGTGCCCTAATCAACTGGTCTCTTTTGTACAGCCAGAACAGTACAACCAGGGAAAAGTCAGAGCGGAATAGAGATTAGACTCTCTATCTCCTCTATACCAGACATCCCACCTGAACCCAAGTTAGAATGTGCAGCAGGAGTTCTATTGCATCATGAGTCAGTATTATATCAGCAGCTAGTTGGAGGGGTGAATGTTTTGACACTAGTGCAGTCTGCAGCTATGGCAGAAGAGGGGTCCTCAATGCAGGCTGAGTCGTATGCATGCCAAATGTTTGACCAAGTTTTCCCTGAAAAGTTAGACCCCCTCAGATGCACCTTTTTTGCAAGCAGTAAGTGTCGCTCTTCCAGTCAAAACTATTATTAAACAATATCCCAAAATTGGTGAGGGTGTTGCTTGTTTCCTTAGAAACAGAGACTCCTTAAATGTCCATGTTATAAACAGTCAAGAAACTTCTTACCTCAAATGTACTTACTGCGAACTGGTTGTAGCTAAAAACCAAGTCTGTGCTATCATAGATACCATTGCCCCATGAATATAGTCTCCACAAAGCTGGTGGCCAGGATGACATTAAAACAAAATTTGGAACACTGGATGGTATATGGCACTGCTGGAGCGGAAAATATGGTCTCTGAGGGAGCATACAGTGCGCTTCCGTTGCAGTTTGGTTCTATTGTTGTGGTAGCCCCAGCTATAGCGTTACCAAATAGCCATTATGATCTGCCAATTGGAACTGCTTTCTTGAGACACTATGGGGCTTTCATTGATATGATGAATGAGACTTTTGAAATATTGGGTCAGCAAATCCCAATTCACTTACCTTTAGCGGAGTGCCAAATGATCCAGTGCATATGGGGAATATCAATTTAGCTTATAGCAACGGAGTAATCCCAGTATGCTACCAGCGTTTAAAGGGAAAACCCCGGGTCCTTCCTCAACAGATTTATGAATATCAAGGGTTGCCGCTCAGAGCGGCTGGATCAATATCTATTCCATCTGGTCATCAAGTTATACTGAACACTGAGATGGTGGTTGAAATTCTGGACGAACTCTATGGGGAGGTTATTGGGCCATATCAGCAATCACGGTTTGATCCCCACATGGCCCGCAGGCATTATATCACCAGGGCAAGAGCAAGATCAACGTTTTACTTGCAGACCTACAAACAGTACCCCTGCAAATCCGCCGCCACCAAATAGTGGCATACTTACACTTAATCCCCATTTAGGAGGTTCTTTCAGTTCATGAATTTTGGTCTCTGGAGGAATTTGGTCTGCCTTTTAAACCACCACTCAATGTAATGACCGTTGTATTCTGCGATGAGTTGCTGGGGCTGTCAGAACCACAGAAGGATAGGGCAATCGCTTTCTTTCAGAAATATAAAAGGATTTTTGCTGCTAATGAACACAATTTAGGATGTGCGTGGGGGGTGGTTCATAGGCTAAACATTGGAGATCATCCTCCCATCAGGTCAAGGCCAATTCTATGATCAAGGGTGGTGGAAGAAGTACTAACCAAGGAAACTGATAAGCTATTAGCGCAAGGGATTCTTGAACCATCCAAGAGCCCATGGGCTTCACCCGTTCTGATTGTTAAAAAGAAGGACGGCACCAACCTCATAGTAAAAGACTTCCAAAAGCTCAACTGCATAACCAAAAAGAACTTCTATCCCTTACCGTTGATTGACAATGCTTTGGATTGGCTAGGAGCTCGGTTCTTCTCAGTTATGACCTGATCTCAGGATACTGGAAAATTGAGTTACCATCAGTGGAGCAGGATAAGTGCGCTATAATTACTTCCAAAGGTCTTTTTCAACCATCTTGGATGCCGCAAGGGCTGTGTAACGCCCCAGCTACATTTCAAAGAGCAATGGATACTAAAATGGGGGACCTAAAACTGTCATGTGTTCTTTTATACCTTGACGACATTAATGTTTTCTCCTGAACCTTCTCTGAACACCTCGATCATCTAGAAGCTGTATTCCGCTGGCTCACTGAGGCCAACATAAAGATCAAACCACGGAAATACCACTTCTTTAAGGACCATCTGTAATACCTGGGGTTCATGGTTGACGCCACAGGGTTGCGACCTCAACCAGCCATGGTGGAAGCTAATTGTAAAATGACTCCACCCAACAGTAAGCGGGATATACAGGTATTTTAGGGAATGGTCAGCTATTATTGGCGCTTCATCCCTAATTTCAGCAGCATTGGGGGCCCGCATTCAAGTTTTTAAGTAAAGACACTACATTTGAATGGACTGAATGTCAGCAAGGCACTTTTGATATGCTTTGAATGGTGTTAGCTTGTGCGCCGGTGTTATGCTATCCAAATTTCAAAAAAGAGTTTATTGTTCAGACAGATGTGTACCTTTCCGCTGTAGGGGAAGTCTTATCCCAAAAAGATGAGGAAGGAGAAGAGCACCCCATAGCATACTGTAGCCATAGTTTGAACAGCCATGAGCGCAATTATACCATGACCAAGCGGGAGTGCTTGGTGGTGATCTATGCCTATAGAAATTTCGTGTGTATTTGCATGGAATGAAATTCAAAGTTGTAACAGATCATGCCTCATTACGCTGGTTACAGAATCTTAAAGAGCCATAAGGGCGTTTGGCCTTATGGGCTCTTAAACTTCAAGCATACAATTTTGAAATCCTCCATCAACCTGGGGTAAAACACCAGAATGCTGATTGTTTATTGAGATTTACCTACAATTGTAGTTATGGCGGATCTGAGTGATATCATGTTCAATAAGATGCTTAGTGGCAAGTACGATGATGAACCTCCCCCAGTCATTAAGTTATTGGACGAAATAAGGGACAATATGTTCCAGAAAAATGAGAAATAATATAAGCGGATAGGGGACACTACCGTGAATATCCCAAGACCTTCCGCCCGCCCAACTATTATTGTGAGTGCACACAGAGCAGTTGGACATGGTGGAGTACATAATACCATGGAATTATTGCAGCCTCAATCTTACTGGGAAAGCATGAACTTCGATGTACTTGATAATCTCCTCCTGTCATCAGTGCCAAGTGGAAAAGCCATTCTGCCAGAAGACTTCATACTATTTAAGAAGCTGCACTTCGCCTGTAACACTGTTTCAGTTGATGTTGTGGGTCCCTTGCCAATGGGATTTAATTGGTCCAAGTACATTTTGGTGACAATTGACCACTTAACCCGGTGGGTTGAAGCCAGGGCGATACAAGACTTAAGGCGGTCAAAGTGGCCAAATTCATAAAGGAGTGCATAATTCAGCGGCACGGCTGCCTTCAGTTCCTCTTTACTGATAATGGAACTAACTTCACTTCCCACATTCTTCCAAAGCTTAAGAAGCTAATGGCCATCTGAGGGGTTTTGACAACCCCATACCACTCTGAATCTAACGGAATGGTGGAGCAGGTCAATGGGACCTTAGTGAACACACTCCATATATTAGTAGCAGATTGACCCTCATATTAGAGCTCCTTTTTGTCCAACGCTGTCTTTGCTTATAGTATTAGTTATCATTCGGCCACAGGGAAGAGTCCTTTCAACTACTATACAGCTGACACCCTGCCCTCCTGGCGCTGTTGTACTCCTGTGTAGAAGATACGAGCGGAATGGATCTCAACGTTATTTGATGACTTTAGCTAGCACCTTTTTACGATTTTCAAACTGAAGCATACTCGTTCAGTTTAGCCAAGAAGATTGAAACTCAAACTTCTGATCAGGCACGGCGTAGTAGGTTAGCCCAGTTCAAAGATAGGGACATGGTCCTACCTCACGATTGACATGGTTTTGGGTGGAAACATAAGTTGGCCAGTATCTGGATTGAGCCATTCAAAGTTATTGAGAAAACTGGGGTGGATGCATATACTATCAAGGACCCTGCTAGCGGTCAGATCATCAACTGAGTGTATGCAAAGTTCCTCCAGGTGTATAAGCAATAGGAGCCTTATTGTCCAGTCAAAGGGTGGGGGGTAATGTCATGATTCTGATATGACTGGACGATAAGCCCTAAGTTGTTATAGCGGAATGGGTAGGATCTGCCAAGTTTAATATGAGTAATAATTATTTGAGTGCCTTGAGATGAGGCGATATTGGGTTATAGGAAATTGTCTCAAATTAGGCAATTGTGAAATTAATTAATGAAGAGTTGATGTAGCCAATGAGATATGGCAAACTAAATTACTAAGCCATAAGAGCTGTAGCATCCAAAGTCACTACAATATAGGCAAGACGAGATGATCAAGGGAGGTTGTTGTTATGTAAGTTTAGAATAAGCGGAATAATAAGAATCTGTGATATTAAGTATATTAAAAAAAGTTGTGGGAGAAAGTGCTCAATATTTATTTTAAAAAAGGTTTATTCTGTTGTTTTTTATTTTAACTGATGCAAGCTGACCAGGGGATGGGCATTACCGAGTATGTGTGAAAAAGAGGGGGAAGCGAAGATAGATAAAATTGGGTACCCCGGGGTACTCAGGTTACCCCTGTTGCCAGTGGGACTGCCAGGTATGGGGGTCAGTGCACTACTCTGAGGGGGTTTCCCCCGCTATGGAGCAGGTGTGAAGGAAGGGGTCTGTGTGGAGGAACCAGAGAGGGAACCATGATTCTATGAGCGCCTGTTGCCTTGGCCTCATATATTCATAGAGCCAGGCTTAGAAGTGCTCTAATAAATGGACGTGGAACCTGTTGATAACCCCATGGATGGTTGGGACCGTGCCCTTGAACGCATCTAAGGCAATGGTGTGGATTTTCCACATTATAATGGGTATCATTAGGGAGTGGAGGGTAGATGGGATTGGTGATTTGATCTGGAATGCAAGAAGGCTCTTTGAGATAGATAATTCCTGCTCGTTTTGGAGCTTAAGAAGGCGCGCGACTTCCCGCCATATGGCTTTGGTTAGGGGCATGTTTCTAGGCGGTGGTGTAGGGAGCCTCCCCTCTACATACTGCGCAGGTTGCGTGGAGGAAATTGGAGCGGTCCGCCGTCCTATAGGTCAACCTCAGGCAGCGCCAGGCGTTGGTTCTTACCCTCGACTGTAGGAGTGGGTGGCGCGTCATTCTCCACACTGCCTTCTGTGTGGTTAAGTCATAGGGAACGTCCAACGCATCTAGGTATTCGATTATAGCAATGGTTGGGGTCGTAGCAAGCATGTCTCTCTGGGGGTGGTCTTCTGGTTTTCTTAATTTGAAGTGGGAGCTGGGTCCTCCCCTTCCCTGCACAGTGCCAGTGTTCTCTACTGTCCATCCCATGTGGCAGATGGCTCGGAGGATGTATTTGAAGTGAGGGGGCTCCATGTGGGCTCATTGCATTAGGGCGTTTAGCAAGGTATGATAGTAGTCTGGTTGGGCTATGTGGATTGGTTATTTTGAGCGCTTGCGCGAATTTAGTCCTCGCTGCCCTGGACCAGTATTGCTGCGGGGGGTCTGGGGCAAGGACTTCCTTTATCCAGGTGCCCAGGATGCGGTTGACGTGGCTCTCAAAATCTATTAGTCACATGCCTCCGCTGGAGCGTGGGCCAAAGAGTGTTTCCGTCCATATGGGAAGATTGGATCTGGGCCACAGCCAGCCTTGGATAAGCGCGCAGATTGAATTTTTTAAAGGTGGGTGAGAAGGCGATCGCGTGGACAGGGAACCATAATATTGGGAGGATGAGTGATTTAGCAACTGTTACTCACCCCGTTAGTCCTGGGGATCTTCCCTTGAGGAAGGCGACGCGGTTGGATAGACGCTGTATAAGATTATTCTCGATTGTCTCATTGGCATATCCCCCTGTTTCCAGCCATATCCCAAGGTGGCAGACAGGAGTGGTGGTGGGAGATGATGCGAAGGGTAAGATGAGTGGGTTTTTCCTTTGTATGGGGGTGTGAGGTTCAGATGTTGTACCCAGTTGTTATTGTACTTGCCTAAGAGAATTATTTCTGTTTTCCTTTTGTTGAGAGATGCGTTGATCACCATGGATATTCCTCTAGGGTGCGTTCCAGATGTTGGACATCATTGTTATTAGCTATACCTGCCATGCAGTCATCCGCAAAGGCCAGTATCTTGTTTATTGTCTGGCCTTGTGCAGTTATGCCCATGAGGTGTGAGTCAGTTACGCGAAGGAGTGGATCAAAACTGAAATTATATAGCAGTGGTCTGAGGGGATCCCCTTGTTTGAGCCCTCTGTGTGGTGTGATCCTGTTATTTAGGAAGCCAGGGCCGCATGCAGCCATGGTTGCAGATTTTGTGAGGAGCATCACCCAGTTTATGAATCTGGGTGGGAGTTTGAAAGCGTGTAGGCATTCCTTTAGGTATGGCCAACTAACACGGTCATACGCCTTTTCCTAATTTAAGAAGACCAGGGCTCCAGTTGCTTTGGACGGACATATGTTTGCAAAAGGGTGTATATTGTTCCAGATTGAGCGCCCTGGTATAAACCCAAACTGGTTGGGTGACAGAACGTTAGAGGCTATTGCTCTTAATCTGGCTGCTAAAATTTTTGGAAGAATTTTAGTATCAGTGTTAGAGAGTGCAATTGGACGCCAGTTGGCCAGGTCCAATTTGTCACCCTTCTTATACAGGGTTATGACATATGATTCATGGCCACCAGTTAGGAGGCGTGTTTCCAGAAAGCACTGGTTCATAGATGCCAAGAGGAGGGGGCAATTTGCTTGAAATATTTTTAGTAAAATTCGTAAGGTATCCCATCAGGCCCTGGTCATTTCCTATGTGGTGCACCGCGGATTGTATCCCAAAGCTCCTCCCATGTTATTAGATTCAGTATATTGTAGTCTGGTGCTGTGCTTTGTATTCTGGAGGTATGTATAAATTCTTTTATTTTTTGTGGGTTGGTCAGCTTATTGAGGTATAGTTCAGTGTAGTAATGGTGTAATTCCACTTTGACCTCCTCAGGGTCAGTTGCCACGGTGCCGTTGGCCTTGTGGACCTGTGTGCACATGGGCTGGTTGCCGCGGGAGTGGAATTGGCAGAAGAAATATGTTGAGCATGTTTTGCCATCCTTTATGAACTTACCTTTGTTCGATACTTTGATTCTGTGTTGGTGCTCAATGATGAGGGTGTTTAGGCGGGCAGATATTTCCGCCCATTTGCGCCCCCAGTTGGGGCTATAACCAGATCTTGGGGTGTTGAGCTCTAAGTGGTCCAGTTCTGCTAAGGTACGCCTAATTGTGGCTGTGTTGGCGGTGTACTTACGTGATACAAGATGTCAATTTTGTTGATTAGTTCAGTTTTGAAATTTGCCCAGGTTATGATGGGATCTAAAGTGAATGGGGCTGTGAATTCTGGGTTTATGGCCTTGTTTTCGATCCAGTCAGATATTTTGGGCAATTTTATGTTTTCTGGGTGTAGCTTCCTCCAGGGCGACGCCTGTGTGTGGGTTCAGGTTGGCGAAAGCTACACCAAAACAAGTCAGTGGTCAGAAAAATTTTTTGTTGTGAAGTTGTGGATTCTTTATTGGTGGGATTGCGGAATGAGGATGTGATTGATGCAGCTCATTGATATGATCGCTCCCTCGCATATGTTGGCCCATGTCATGTGGGGAAGGAGTGGTGATCCAGGGGAGGGCATCCTGTAAGCCAAGGGATGCCTTCATTGTGTGGAATTCGATGTGCCCCAGTGGGTATCCCCTGGGGTTAGGCCATCAGTCCGTGTTGGGGTTATCTCAGCAGTTAAAGTCGCCCAACAGGATGGTATCTTGTGGGAGGGTGAGTGTTGGAACAGTTTTGAGAAATTGTTTTCTCTCAGCTGCATTTCACGGTGCATAGATGCATGCTAACTAGATTGTTTCCTCTTGGCATGTGATTGTTGCTACTAGGATGTGGCCATGAAGGTATGACGAAAATTTTGTAATTTTCAATTTTTTGTAATTTCAGATAATCACCCCACAGTGAGATGTCCACACTGATTGTGATGGTGAGACCCTGGCTGACCAGGATCCTTCTTCCCCTGTAGACAGTGGGTTTCTTGGATGGGCAAGATGTCTACAAGGGGTTTTCGCAGGAAGTCCAGCTTTTTGCCTTGGGATGTTTGAGCCCTGGCTCCCACGATGTTTAACGTCCCTATTGACACTGAGGTGCCCACGGCGCCTCAGGAGTGGTTGGGAGGGCCTTCTGGCCCTAACCCACCGTGGCTCATTTTGGCCATGCTCCGCGTCTGTACTCCAACTCTCTCAGTGTCAATGTCAGTTCCCTTGTTATGAACCAAAAACTCCGCAGGAATTGTGGTTTTTGGAATTTTTATTATCTTTTACCGCACATGTCTCATGATGGTTCAATGCGGGGTGCTGATTGGATTCTGTGATTTTGACATTTGAATTTGGAGAATTGGGCACCGCATTTTCGCCCATAAAGCAGCTGAATTGTTCCCCAAAGTGCGCATGATTGATGTCACTTGGTGACTCAGTTGAGTTGCTATGAAAAATTCAACCTGGGCATATTGTTCTAATTAGTTGGCTTGATGAAAATCCGCTATGTCCTCTTGAATTTGTCTGGGGTCAATGGATGACTCCGCGTGCGCTGCCACCTCTGCCACTGCCCACTTGCAGGCTTTTTGACCCGCTTTGCGTTGTTTATGTGTAACTGGGTCCATGATGGAGTAAAGCCCATCCTCACCCCAGTGGAATGGGTGGTGGCCGTTGGTCATTCTGGCGAAGTTTTTGTTAGTTTCATCCATGGCTTCCTCACAGTGATCTGCTTCCATTAAGCCTTCCTTTATGGGGCATGCGTGTTCCTTGTGTCCCAATGAACCGCAGTGGTTGCATATAGGCGGTGCGCGTTCTGGTGTGATTTGGAATGTGGATGACTGTCCCCCATCCACAAAGTGAAACTCTGCTGTGCGGGGGATTCTTGATAGGTCATCTTCCACTTTGGGGATTGGGTTGATCACAGTGATAGATTTGCCTGTGCAAAGGGTTGGCATCAGGAAAAAATATTGTAATTCAAGTTGCACAATTTCTCTGTAGGCTATGAGCCCTTTGTGGAGCTCCTCCTCGATTACCTTATGAGGAAGGTTGGTAGGGAGCGATTTGAAGGAGATGAACAAAGTTTTTACTTTTTTCCATCTGGTGCGCGCAGTGCGCACTATTCTTTTGCTCTCAGGAAAGGCAATTTCAAAGCAGACTTTTGCTGCAGCATCTGCTTCTTCGGCTGTTTCAAAACCAAAATTGATCCAACTGCAGCCCATGTTGTTGGTGGCGACAAATGCCACATGGGGGAAAAGGGAGAGCTGTGCCTCGCATGTTTTCTCCCACAGGTTTTGGACTCATCCCCAAGGAAGAGTTGAAGCTCATGTTTCACCTTTGAAAGGGGTTGGTTATGTTGGATGTCCATGTATTGGTCCTGTTTTGTAGAAAATACCATAAACCTGGATGGTGTCTGAGTTTGTGGTTTCTTGGCGGCTTGGGTTCCCAGTCCCCCTCCAGGGCGTTTCTTGCCCTTGGGTGCACCCTTTTTGCACACCTCTTGATGCAACACTCGCCCAGGTTGTATTAGATTTATTAAAATCGCCCATCTCTCCTGTGTGATTATCAAAATTGCTGTCTGAATCGAATTGTAGTAACTAAAGTGATTGTTATGGGAAAGAAAAGCCAGTTTAATCTGTTGTTTTGAGGGCAACAATCATCATATCATTGGTCCTGATTGCTCAGTGTGTCAAACCCTGTGCAAAATCTGCCAGCATATCTATTAAAGACCGCCAATTTTATAAAACCTGGCATACCTGGAATTAAGATTTCTGCATAATGCAGACCACCCTCTTGTCTGAAGGATCTGCCCCCTTTGTCAATGCTGCTGAAGGAATGCAATGGTTAATACCTGAGATGTTGTCAACCTTCCATTCCCTCTCCCCACCTGTGGCTGCCTAAGCTAGACCTGTGGTTGCCCTCAATACTACTTTTCTTATGTTTGTAGGGGCTTATGATATGTTTTGAATGTTTATCTCCCCCACCTTTCCTCTAAACTTTTCTCAATATATTTATTTAAATGGCTGTGCCACTGGAATCCTGGGTTCTCTCATGGTTCATTGAGAACCAAAGTTTGCAGTCTAGTCTACCTTTTTAGCTGCTTTGATGATAATAAGATTGCATAACTTATTTATTGATATCATAAGCTTTTGATTAGTACACATCTATCAAATCTACTTAAACTTATCGTAAATTTAAAGTAAAGTATAATAATGAAAGTTATATACTTGATCTATAATAGTTTTATAATACTTGAAAAAAGTATCAATTAGATAGTGTATATACTATATAAATGTCAGGGAATTGGCAGATAAATTTTAGACTGACCTGCCAGTCAGAGTGTGAAACACCCAAAAGGTGAGCCAGAATTCCAGATGCACTGCTGCTCAGATGATGTTCTGATGGGCTGGGAGGTAGGAGAACAACAAGTGCTGGTGAGACACAAAGGTGAGGAGCAACCTGGAAAAAAGATGTGTTGTCGTGACCCCAGAGCCCATGATCTTGGGCAAGGAAGAATCTTGAATTTGGATGGGAGATTTGGATTTCCTGTGGGGGTGGAGATAGATCATCAGTGAAAGTGCAGATTTTTGCCCATTGCAGGGACAGTTTCACCCATAAAATACTAAGATCCTGGCGGCAAATTGTCTCAGCAAGCAGAGAAGATTTTAGGAGTTTCCAAGAGTTGTAACACCAATTAACAGTGAGGGAAAGAATAGTTGTTAAAATTGCCAAAATTGCCCAGTTGTTGTGTAACTTGTAATTTCACAATGGCAAGTGTCATGGGATATTTGAGAAGATTATTTTTAATAAGTGGAAATTTGTTTGTACAAAAAGGGATTTTTATTGAAAATTTTATAAAAAAATTGACCGTCAATCTTCCCTGTGTGGGATAATTGCTTAAATGCTCAGTTAATTGGTAATAACTTCAGGCCAAATGTAATAGGGCACTCAAGTGTCTGACCTAAACGGGCAGAACCTTAAGTGGGGGTATTCAATATAGCCTGACTCCAAGGGTGTCAGCAGTGTGCCAAGTCATCATTGGTATGTCCTTAATTGCCTGAATTGCAGTCTTGCCATGGTTATACTAATTCAAATGGTGACATCTTGCTCAACAAGTAATGGGAGCCTCCCAGGGCCATCCCATGTAAGTATGGTCCCAATTGGTTGGAATTTTGGTTTGGGGTGTCCAACCCGCCTGCATCTGATTGCTCTGGCGCCCATTAAGACTTGTGGGGTTTGGTAGATTGTTGTTTGGGCGGTAAAGGGGAAGGTTTATCATTTTTGACTAACTTTGCCAAATTCATTATTAGCCTAGTGGATGTACCGCCACATCAATTTTGTGCTGATTTTTACTTGCTAAAACCTTGACGCAGATTTCTCAATCTACTGTAGCAATTCTTTGGTTATTAACACTGGGGTGGGCGGTGGAACCTTTAGAGGGTAGGCCATAACCCACCACTTGTCCACCACATGGTTGAGGTGGCCCTGGGAGATGAGGGGGTTGCTGGCCTCTTTGAGCCTTCTTGGAATGGGAAAGAGAAGACCGCCCAGTCCAAGTACATGGGGCGCTCCCCAAGCTTTCATTATACTTATAGTATATAAATATATTAAATCTTGGTTTGAACTGATATTTTTAGATTACAAGTCTAATCAAAAATATTTAATAAGCTTTTTACTTTATATAAAACAAACTATTTTTATTAGAGAAGCAAATAATTTTTTTAATACATAAGGTATTAAGGTTTTTTACTAGAATTAAAAATTTTTATTCAGGGAAGGCCAACCAGGGGATAGACACTTCTGATATGTAAACTAATAAAACTAACATCAGCAATGGAGGACACCCCAGAGAAGCAAACACTATCTTTTGTTGCCAGTGGGAACGCCAAGAAATGGAAGGGGGTATGTGTGTAGGGGCTTACGCCACTATAGAACATGTATGAAGGAAGGGGTCTAAAGTGATGAACCAAACTGGAAACAAGGATGAGACCAACTGGTGCCACAGGATGGCAGGTACCCAAACATCCAAGCTTAGAGGGGTCCACATGGTGCAACTGGAACTGGCGTACAGATTCCTGGAGGGTGGGTGTAGAGCCTGAGATAGCATCCAAGACAACTGTGTGGATAGTCCAAATAGCGATTGAAACCACTAAGGCTTGGAGGGAAGATGATATAGGGGAACTCAAGGACAAGGCGAAGATGTCCTTAGATAGGATGAATGGCTGTTCCTGATCCTGGCAAAGGAGACGATGGACCTCACGCCAGATCGCCTTTGATGGAGGACACTCTTTTAGGCGGTGAACCAAAGTTCCATACTGGTCACGCATGACATAAGATGGGTGCAAAGCATTAGAGCGCTTAACAGTATGGTATACCCAACTCAAGCAGCTCCAAACATGAAAACAAATATGTGGCTTCAGAAGAGGGTGGTGGGCGTACTTCCAAATGGCTTTCTGGGTATTGAGGGAGTAGGGGATGTCCAACATGTCCAGGTATTCTACCCTGGCTATGGTAAGGGACTTCATGGGTAACACTCCGTTCATAATGGGTAGTCCTTGTACTTCCTGGGTGAATTGAGGAGTATGGCGCCCCCTCTGGGCAGTGTGCCCACTGATGAAAATGCTCTACTCAATCCTCCGCATGGAGCAGAATTATTTTGAAGTGGGGTAACGTCCCATGTGGGCCTGCAGCAGAATAGTGTGAGGCAAGGTAATTTAAGGTGAATGGGGGTGGGTAGGGTTGCTGAGGCCCAGGGCACAGAGATGTTGGAGCAGGCCGCATGTGACCAGTGCTGGCCTGAGATCGTTGGGTTGGTGACTGCAGCGATCCAGGTGCCAAGTATTTTGGCGGCGTGGACCTCAGGGTTGATCAGGCCTATGCCACCACTATGGTGAGGGCCAAACATGTCATCCAGGTGCAATGGCAGTAAGCCTAACCAAAGCCACCCTTGCAGAAGGGCATATAATGAATTGAAGAAATAAGGGGAAAAAGCGATGGCTTGGGCCCCAAACCAAACTTTAGAAAGGATCATATAGTTGGCTAGCACCCCTGCCTGTAAGAGAGGTTTGGCGGGCTTTGAGGAAAGCTATGCATTTTGTAACGTTGTCTAGGATATGGTGCTCCATCACCATTGAGGAATACCCTCCCGCCTCCAGCCACACCCCAAATTGGCGGACAGGGCCAACGGTAGGGCTTGGCATAAAGGGGAGCACAAGCGGAGCGGTGTGGGGTGGGCAGGGCATGAGATCCCATGAGCAAGTTGGTGAAGCAGGTAGAAAACGGGGCGCTGGGGACCGGCGGGCTTGATACTGACCAAGGAGAATTTCTTCAGTTTTGGAGGCGTTAACTGCAGCATTGCTTACCCTGGAGTAGACCTGGATAGTAGCTTCAAACACGCGTGCATCATAATTGTTAGACACCCCAAACACACACTTATCAGCAAATGCCAACATCTTGACTGGTTCTTGGCCTTGCATATGGACACCAGTAAGACTGGCATTTATATTGTGAAGAAGTGAGTCAAGGCTGAAGTTATACAAGAGTGGGCTTAAAGGGTCCCCTTAGCATAGGCCCCTTTGAGGGCGAACTACATCCGTGAGGAAGCCAGGGCCACACACAGCCATTGTGGCAGAATCTGTGAGCAACATCACCCAATTAATGAAATGATGGTGGAGGTGGAACTTGTGGAGGCAGGCTCTAATGTAATCCCAGTTGACTCTAGCATAGCCAACTGCTGGTCTAAAAAAACAAGTGCTCCAGAAGCCTTGGATTGGCAGACGTTGGCTACAGTGTGTATGTTGTCCCAAATAGACCGTTTGAGAATGAAACCAAATTGTTCAGGGGAGATGAGAGAAGGTTTTTACTAAAAACTGGTATATTATACTCTATATAATCTATCCTAAAATATATATAGTAATATCAAAGTATTCTTTATAAGTTTTATTTTATTTTTATAAATAATACATAAAATATATTAATTTCTTCCTAAGACTAAAATATCAGAAAAGAGTTAAGATTGGTTTATAGGGGTGGTTAACCTAGTAGTAAAAACATCATACTCCTATCTGGATATGCTTGAGTTCAATTCCTGCATATGGCTAGATTTGGCATTGTATTTATCTAAGGTTGAGCTCCCATGAATTTTTTTTATCAGGATTAGTATTAAAATGAAAAATATATATCTATTTAAATAATAAATATAGTTTATTTGGTCAAAATCTATGTTATCCTATGCCATTCAACCATTTGCTTTTAAACTTTGATGAGTTATGCTCCACATACCTATAAAGGTTTATAAGTATCAAAAGAAATAGTGAAATAAAAATTTTATATGTAAAAAGTGAAAAACCTTTATTTTTTGATAGTATTCACTATATTGTTATAACTGAGCAGTTTGGTTTTTGGTATGATTTATTAGTTCAATGGTTTTGCCAAGCAGTTGGTGGTTTTAGGTTTATTAACCCTTTCAATGATTTTCAAAAAAAATCCTCTGTTTTTTGGCCATAAATTTGGCAAAAATTTCTTAGCTGACGTATACACTTTTTTAAATGTCTTTGTTAAAGGAGAAGGTTCTCAATTTGACCTGTATGTATGTTTTTTCTGTTTGTTTGAGCATACCTCTGAAACTACTAGACCAATTTGAATGATTGTCTCCAAAAAAAGAGGATGCTCCACTTAGGTCCCATTTTACTTTTGTAAGTATTGGTCCAATATCTGACCATTAATATAGTAAGTAATCTAAAATATGGACATAAGCGCTGGATAATTGTGGACTATTAAAACGCTGGATAAACTTAACTCTGGCATTGGTGAAGCAATAGTTTAAAATCAACTTTTGATTAATATATCCTATAGCTGGGAGGTATTTTAAAAATCCAGGCAAGAATGAGATCATAGCACAATGAGCTTAAATCATTATAGATGCATACATTTTTTGCATAATTTGACTAATAAGTTTAATAAACTTAATAAAATAAATTATTGTAGATGGCAATCAGTAAATTTACCATAGATTGACCAATTGTCAGATTTGCAGATGACCACATAGTCCAACCCTTTGACTGAATATGAGATTCAATGCTTAGGTTATAATCATAGAGGGTTGGAAATAGTGGCTGACTGATGAGAATATTGTTGGGCGGAATCCCTGATGATTTTAGAAGTTGCCAACTATGAATTTTTTGTTGGCATCATCCCTGATGATAATTGAGGCCGCTGACAGATGATAATTTTGTCAGGAATCATCCCTGATGCTAATTGAGGCCACCAACAGATGACAATTTCGTCAGGAATCATCCCTGATGACATTTGAGGCTGCTGATAGATGATAATTTTGTCAGGTGTCATCCCCAATGAAATTAAGCAATAATTTGATATCAGGATAATCCCCAATAGTCAAATTATAGGGAATCATTCAGAACGGAATGGATGGGAGTCATCAGAAAATACCAAAACATTTGAATGCCAGAAAAAAAGTAAAAATTGTCATCAGCCAAAACAATCGGTGTCATGTACCTAATACCAATTGTTTGGTCTGCTGAACGCCCAAGGATTACGCTGCCTAGTAACCCCAAGGCAACGGTACCTGACAAGATTAAGTGCCTAACACTAAGGTTTAAACCAGTATAGGAAAACAAATATTCCCATCAGACAGATGAAAAGTTGTGTGCCAATTCTAACTATAAAAACCCCAGTAATTCCCTATTAAAATTAGATTCACACTGATATTAGCTTAAGTTGTTTAAACATTGGTTGTTTTAAACATTACTCTTAAGAGTAGAGTGCAAGGATCAGACATCCTTAGGTTGGCAATATTGAAATCTCCTCTTGGCTCTGCAAGAAGGGAATAGGGAAAGTGTTCCCTACCAGAATATCTTCAAGAAGAAGAAGCACCAGTTTAGCGTTGGACTTTACTCTCAACGTGACTTTGGGCAATCAACTTAATAATAGTTTTCATACTATTATTGCCCCAGTCTATCAATAACATTCAAATAATCAACGCCAGGATCTACAAATCTGTGCAGTTGAAATCCAGGGCTAAAAGTGAGCAATAAAGCCCAAAATTTTAACACCAATAAAATCAGCTAACCTTAATAAAATAAATTATTGTGGATGTTAATAAGTAAATTTACCATAGATTAACCAATAAAATTAACTAAATTTGATAAAATATTTTTAATATATTTGTTTATGAGATACTATATATAATATATACCAAAATAAGTTTTACTTATAAATATAATTATGAGGTTTCAAAAAATGATATACATATATAGTGATTTAAATATATATATATATATAAAAAAGAACAACTTGTTAAAGCGCATTAAAAAATAATTTGGGAAAAAACTGCTTTTAATTTTTAAAAAAAGAACCTTCTTCAAAAAAATGTGAAAAAAGACCTCTCTAAAAAAGCATTAAAAAGTATGAAACATTGCTGAACCATGCCTCCTCAATTAAACCCTATTTTAAGTTGGTGCCATCTTCCAACCTGACTTATAAAATTTTCTCACAAATACAAATTAAACTTATATTGTATTGGGTCCATGTGTAAACTATGAGCAATTTAGAATATACTTGCTGAGGAACTTTTCTTTCTCATTGCAATCACTTTTGCAACCTATTCAATTCAAGATGAATCTAATTTGAAAATCTCACAGAGGAGATTAGTCTGCGCCCATGTCAGGGAGCAGTTGGGCAAGTAAGGTAAGAGGAGCAGGTGGAAGGCCCGCGGCCTCCAACGTTCAAAAATGCCCCGGAGAAACTGGCGGAATAGACAAAAATTTTAAAAAACTGGCGGTCACTATTTCCCCAGAGATACTCACATGTCAAGCTTGATGCAACCAGTACATCAACACGCCACACTCCCAGCCACTTTCGTTGGTGGAATTTGGAGTCCGCATGTTTCTGGACATCCAACAAATGGCCTTATGGGAAAAATTTTGTGAAGATGTGCACACAATTTTCCCAACCGCGGTGTATGTTGCACCTCACTCCATGTCATGCAGTTGGCTGGACCTAGGTTTCAAAAGCAAAGAGGCAGCAGACGAGGCTGCAGTGGTGTGCATAGTGGTTGACCTCCCTGAAGGGCAATGGGTTGTTAAAACCAAACGCACCAGATGGACAAAATCAAACCAGATTTTCCTCATGTTTGACTTTTTGCCTACTATGGTAAAACGTGACATTTTGGAACAACACCTGAAAGATGGTCTCACCATATATGGCGAAATACAATCTTTCAAAATGCAACGCTTCATGCTGATGCCACACCTGTGCACCGGCAAAGCCATCGCAGTCCTGACCCCAAATGAGGAGATTGTGAAGGACCTAACCCAGATCCTGCACTCCACTTTTATTGATATCGCAGGGCATACCACCCACCCATTCTGGGTGACCGTGGACAGCGCGCCCCCCATTTGCACCCACTGTGATGCGTTTGGCCATAAGGTGCACGCATGCCCCACCAAGGAGGGCGTCACATTCCAAGAGCACCCCTCAGCGGCCATGGCCAGCGGAGAGGCGCAATATGAACCAACTTCAAGCACCAAAGAGGCTTTCCCGTGGGGAGCATAAAGCTGCTACCTATTGGTAAAGCCCATCTCCCCACAGGAGTGGAAGAAGGCCAAGCAGGCCCATAGGGCCGCGGCCAAGGAAGCGGCCAAGGCCACCACCACCATCCCACACTCACAACACCAGGAGGACATGGAAACCTTCGCGGCAGAAGCAACTCAGGAATCCATCAACCAATCAGATTGGGAAGCCCATGCTGAGTGGGCTACTCAATCTGAGGATCTGATGGGGGATTCGATCTCACCCAATTGTTGCACCCAAGTTCTAGTTGAAACCAACTTGGGACCCATCCCAACTGAAAAAAAAATTTTGACCCACTCAACAGTGCACTGAACTCATCTGCACCACAAAAAATTTGTCCAACATCGGGAAAACAAAAAGCGAAGGCTAAAGCCAATGCAACTCTTTCTGCAAAAATTAACAAAAACCCTGATAGCGTTGCTGCTAACACCCACTCTGCTGTGAAGGCCCGTGGGGATCTAGAGGAGGCTGGTGGGCCCAAGTGCCCACCCCCTCGCACCTAAGGTGCAATGGGGGAAACCTTCACTTTAGGGACATTGAATATCGCCAGACTCAAGGCCTCCCCATCCTGGGCTAGGAAATTAAGTTTTTTACAAGACACAATTTACCCATGGATATCCTGGCCATCCAGGAGTCCCACTGTCCACGAGGTTCTGAGGAAGCTTGTGAAACAATGCTCCTCCCATCTCTATCATTTTGGTCAAAGCAATGTGGGGTGCTAATTCAGAAAAAAAATTTCAAAATTATCTTCAGAAACATTCCTAAATAGCTGAGTTCTCATTGTCACTTTCTCGTGGG
The DNA here is from genome assembly GCA_022478985.1 of Massospora cicadina. Classification (NCBI taxonomy): domain Eukaryota; kingdom Fungi; phylum Entomophthoromycota; class Entomophthoromycetes; order Entomophthorales; family Entomophthoraceae; genus Massospora; species Massospora cicadina. Next base: position 82,646 of record JAKSZP010000179.1, read on the forward strand.
CTGACGTAGCGCACACAATCATCAACATCTATGCCCCAAAAGATGCACGCGAGCGTTGGGAATTTTTCTCATTGGTCAAATCCCTCCTGCTACCCCCAGACTCTTTCCTAGTCAGTGACATGAACTGTTGGCTAAACACACCAACAGACCGGTGGCCTTCCTCACCCCACGCCCCCCAGGGTCACATAGAACTGCGCGTTCTAAAGGCCACCCTTGGGTTAATGGATGCGCTGCCGCAACATGCCCCACTGCTCAAAAACATGATGCGTCCCCATGTCCACAATGGCCAATTAAGGTCTAAGACCTGCATCGACCTTATCCTAACGCTGGCAAAATTCCAACCCCACATCTTCCACTTCAAAACAACAAAAATGGAATTCTATGACCATTGACTGGTCTCGCTAACCTACCACCTATCTGTCACAGCTGCTAAGGTCCCACATTGGTGCAAAATCCGCCCCTCCGAGCTCATGTCACCAGGATTTTTCACGTGGGTGGAAGTGGCAACTTTGGCAAAAGAGTTTGTTGCACCATTTTGCGCGGACCCCATTTCCACATGGGCAACTTTCAAAGATGACACCATCCACCACTCTCGCCATCTCTCCTCCAGACGCTCATGAGCCACATCGACGGTCATTTTGTGCGCTCTGGCAGAGTTGCACACCTGGAGTCCAATATCCCAGCTACAGGATACAGCTCTGCATGGGGCTGAAAGTGGGTGGAGGCAGCTGCCCACCTCAATACACTCGAAAGCCAACACAAACATCAGGTTTGTGTTCAGTACAGGGCCACACGCATCACAAAAGGTGACATTTGCACCGCATATTTCTTTAAAAAAATTTTGCACCATGCCAGAGCGTGGCCTGCACACAGGTGCAAAGATCAGATAATTCCATTGCGGATATGCCAGCTGAAGTGGCAATTGAAACATAAAATTATTACTCCAAGTTGTACCAATTGATCCAATTCAGCTGGCCAAAGTGGCGGAATTTCTCGACCAAGCCCACATCCACACCATTTTCCAATACCCAGAAATAATGAATTTGATTACTCCGACTGAATTATGGACAGCCATTTGTGGTGCGCCAAACCAAAAATGCCCAGGCCCAGGTGGCATTCCATAAGAGTTCTACAAAAAGTATTTCAAATATATATCCCCATTGCTGCTCACCTCACTTAACCAAAGCCTGTTGGAAACGTGCCTCCTACCAGGAGGACATGAGGCCTTTACTGTCACACTCTTCAAGAAAGGGGATAAGCTAGACTTAGCCAACTGGTACCCCATTTCTCTAACAAACACAGACACCAAAATTTTAACAAAAATCATGGCTAACCGTTTAGGGACTGTAGCATCTGCCACCATCTCCCCAGAACAATTCTGTTTCATACCCAGAAGGTCAATTTGGGATAATGTGCACTCTGTGGCTAATGTATATCAATCCACAGCCTCTGGGGCACTTGTATTCTTGGACCAACAAAAGTCCTATGATAGAGTAAACTGAGAATACCTCAGGGCCTGCCTCCATCAATTCCGCCTACCCCCTCGCTTCATCAACTGGGTGATGCTGCTCACGAAATCTGCAACAATGGCAGTACGTGGCCCTGGCTTCCTAACAGAAGTAGTCCGCCCTCAAAGGGGCCTGCGACAAGGGGACCCCCTCGGCCCACTCTTATAAAACTTCAGCCTTGACCCACTACTGCAAAATGTGAATGCCCAACTCACCGGGGTCCATGTGCCAGGCCAAGCCCCAGTCAAGATAATGGCGTTTGCAGATGATTGTGTGGTTGGGGTGTCTAATAATCAAGATGCACGCGCGCTTGAAGCTCTCATCCAGGAGTATTCCCAGGTAAGCAACGCGGCACTGAACGCTTCCAAAACCGAAATCCTCCTTGGTTTGTTTTAGAACTGCTGGACCCCAGCAATTAGTTCACAACCTGGCCCATCTGCTCACCCACGTCCTCGCCCTACTAACTCAACACACACCGCCCCACTGGTGCTCCCCTTTGCGCCATGTCCTACCATAGGACTGGTACGCATTTGGGCGTGTGGATGGAGGCAGGCGGATATGCGTCAGCAGTAATGAAGAGCCATATTCTGGACAACGTGACGAAGTGCATCGCCTCTCTCAGAGCCCACCCTACTTCCCTTACTGGCAGGGTTGTTTTAGCCAACTCTATGCTCCTCTCCAAAGTCTGGTTTGGAGCCCATGCCATCCCCTTCTCCCCAAGCTTCTTCAAATCCATGTATGCCTTGCTGCAAGGATGGCTTTGGTCAGGCCGCCCTCCACCAGTATGGCTAGAGTTCATGTTTGGCCCTCATCATCACGGTGGCATGGGCCTGCTTGACTTCAAATCCCATGCTGCCAAGGTCCTGGGCACTTGGATTGCAGCTGTCACCGCCCCTACACTCCCCTCCCAACACTGGTCCCGCGCAGCCCGCTCCAACTTCTCCCACGCCTTGGGCCTCAACAATTCATCTAACCCCACTCCCTGATGAAATACCTCGCATCACACACATCAGCTACAGGTCCTCACGGGACTAAAACCTACTACAAACGAATCCTTTTCTCCATGCGGAGCGCTGAGTGGAGAATTCATATTAGCGGACATACAACCCAAAGAGGCCGCCCCTCTCCTCAGTTCATACAAGAGGTACAGGGGCTATCCATCCATGATGGCAAGATCCCCATTCGGCCCCATGTCCTATCCAGGGTGGACTACCTGGACATAATGGACATCCCTTACTCCATTGAGACCCAAAAAACTATCTGGAAATACGTACACCATCCTCTGTTACAGCCTCAAGTCCGCTCCCATGTGTGGCTCTGCCTGAGGCGGGTGTATTGTACAGCTGAGCGCTCTAACGCTTTACACTCATCCTGTGTTGTGTGTGGCCAGTACAGAACGCTGTTCCACCGCCTGGAGAAGTGCCCTACCTCTAAAGTGATATGGCGCGAAGCTTAACGTCTGCTGGGCCAGGATCAAACGCATCCCTTCAGTCTGTCAAGAGATATGTTTGCTCTATCAATGGCCCCCTCTCCTCCATTCTCACTCCATGCTTTGGTGGTTGCAATCGCCATGTGGACCATCCTCACGATTGTCTTAGATGCCATCGCAGGCTCCACCCCCACCCTCCCAGAAGCTTGCTACAGATTCCGGTCTCCTTTGGTGGACCATATTCAAGTGTGGATGTTTGGATACCTCCCACCGCATTGCCAACAGCTGGTCTCCTCCTGGTTCCCAGTCTGGTTCATTAAATCAGACCCCTTCCTCCACACGTGTTCAGTTGTGGCTACGGCCCCTCCACACGCTCCCTCCCCCTCCCCATAAGTGGCGTTCCCGCTGGCAACAAGAGATAGCATCGCTTCTCTGGGGTGCCTTACCTGGTACTAAGTTTTGTCTCTTCTGAGTCATATTCAGAAGTGTCCATCCCATAGTTGGCCTTCCCCACAATAAATTTAAAATTTAAAATTTAAAGAATATACTTGCTGAGTATAAATATATAAATGGCTATTATAAGTTAATTTAAATATGGCGCTAACTTCAAAAAGGATTTTATTGAGGAGGCATAATTTGTCAACTATTTCATACTTTTTAAAGCTTTTTAGTAGTTTCTTTTTAAAAAAAATTATTTTGGTCCTTGTCCATAACATATATTTGATAACTTTTGGAATAAATATGTACAACCTCATTTTTTGGACATATATATGCATTTTTAGAAGTGTATACCCCTAATTTTTAGATGCATAGATGCGTTTTTAGATTTACACAAACCTCTATTTTTGGCTGAATATATGTTAGAATCAGCAAAAGGGTTAATAAGCTTGATGGTTTTAGTAAGTTGTTAGTGAATGGTTGCCAAAAGGTTAATGGATTTTGTAAATTGTTAGTGGATTTTGGTTGTTTTGATAATCTTAGTTTGGTTTTATCAAGCAGTTGGTAATTGGTTGATAAACTAAGTTATCTGGTATTAGCCAAGCAGTCTAGAAGTTTATCTAAAGTTAGCCAATTTACCTAGCGTTGTTTGTTTTGATAATTTAATGTACCCATAACCCATCACCATTATGGTATATGAAGCTCAAATAGCAAATTCCATCCATATATTTTAAAACTGACCAATTTCAATCATTTATTAATAGGTTTTATATTAAGAATATTAAGAAAGCAGAGTTAACCAGCATTGCTTGGGTTTTATGAGCTTCACTGACATAGCCTAAAAGCTGTGCCAGCACTACGTTTGAGCCACTCAGACTAACAGCTTTTCTTTTTTAGCACTAATGGTGCACAACCCAAAAGGGGGAACTGCCACGCATCTTTATTAGCAGATGGGCCAAACAAAGGGATTATCATGAATTTAAAAAAATTCCTAATATAGCCCCTAGGTTATCAGCCTAGCAAGCCATATCAGATGGCAAGGGAGCTTTGAGGAAATTTTTGTCTGGCGCCTGCTTTAGCTGGCGGACCATGGCGGACAAAATTGGGGTAGGGGCATCAGCTACATGAGGCATAAGGAGGTATAATTGTGGTTTTTCTTCATTAATGAAGATAGTGGTGTCCATCGCCTTAACATATTGAGCAAGTTGATGCTCAGCGAAAGTGATGAGAGCTGGCACACAAGTAAATGACTTGATGCACTGGTGGTTTTGGGATAATGGGTGCCAAAAAAAGAAGTTTTCGCTGCATCAATGCAATTGCAGCTTGCACTAAAAGTGAGCTCCTCAATTTCATATTTAGCATCCTCATTGAAATAGGAAGGGAATTTTGGGATAGGAATATCCTCAACTAGGGGTTCCATCACCCCATGGAGATGCTAGCGGAGGAGGGTGTTGGCAGGGTATCAGAATTGCAGATGACCACATAATCCAACCCTTTGACCAAATATAAAAATTTGACATCAAGTTATAATCATAGAGGAATGGCAATAATGGCCAATTGATGAGAATATTGTTGACAGCATCCCTGATGATATTAGAAGTTGCCAACTAATGAATTATTGACAGTCATCATCCCTGATGATATTTGAGGCCGCCAACAGATAATTATTGTTGGGCATCATCCTTGATAAAATTAAGCAATAATTCAATATTGGGATAATACCCAATAGTCAAATTATAGGGATCCGTTCAGAGTGGAACAGGTTGGAGTCATCAGAAACTACCAAAATGTTCGAACGCCTGAGGAGGAATAGAATTGTCATGGACCATCTAGTACTAAAAAAAAGAGTATAATTGTCATCATTCAAAACAATTGGTTTCATGTACCTGATTCTAATTGTTTGGTCCGTTGAACGCCCAAGGATTATGCTGCCTAAAAACCCAAGGTAACAGTACCCAACGAGATTTGGTGCCTAACACTGAGGGTCAAACCAGTATAGGAGCATAAATAATCTCAGCATACATCTGAAAAGTTGTGTGCAAATCCTACTATAAAAACCCCAAATTATTCCCTAATAAAAGGAGATTTAAACTGATATTAGCTTAGTTTTTAAACATTGGTTGTTTTAAACATTACTCTTAAGAGAAGAGTGCAAGGATCAGATACCCTTAGGTTGGCAATATCAAAATCTATGCTTGGCTCTGCGAGAAGGGAATAGAGAAAGTGTTCCCTATCAGTATCAAAATATCTTCAAGAGGAAGAAGCACCAGTTTAGCGTTGGACTTTACTCTCAATGTGGCTTTTGGGCAATCAGCATAATATAGTCTTCATACTATTATTGCCCCATCTATCAAAATCACTCAAATAATCAACGCCAGGATTCACAAATTTGTGCAGTTGAAATACAGGGCTAAAAAGTGAGCTAACAAAGCCCAAGTTTTTAACATTGGTGCTCACTACAGGGGGTAGATAGTTGTTGAAAGCCAATTTAAAATAACAATGTCTTTTAAGGAAGAGCTTCAGAAGCTTTGGGTGGAACTACAGGCCATCAATGAAAATGTGCTCAGCTTGGCATCTCAGGCCAATGTTAGCACATTGGAGGAGCGTATGATTAAGGTGGAGGAAATGCTTGAACAATTAGGAATAGTTAATAACGACCTATGCAGAAAAGTTGCCTCTTTGAAGCGGAAAGAGGGCAAACTCATCAAGGAAATTTTTTAGAAAACTGAATGAGAAGAGGATCAAGAACACATCCGACGGTTTCATGAGGAGATGGCGAAAATGACCAAGCATATAGAGGAGTTGGAGAAACACCAATGTGATTGTGAACAATTTGAGGAAAATGATGCCAAAGCAAAGGCATGTGAAACACCAAGCAATAAGACCTATCCACCCCAAAACATGCCCAAACCATTTTCAGGTGTGTCATAAATAACTCCTGAATCCATTCCTATAGCTTCTTGAGTAGCTGGGCAAGGATTTTCTATGAGTGGAGTGACCGAGGAATTTCAAGATATGCCAAAATTGCCCACCTTTCACTGGGATAATGCCCCAGCGTTTTTCCGCTTATTTGAGATGACCATGATCATCTATGTGGAATGATAAAAAGCGTTGACAGTAATGAACTTCCTTAGCATATACTGCCAAAATCTGGTGCTACCTCACCTCAATGGAGATAATTGGTCATACACAGAAGCAAAATCAGCCATTATGTTGGAGTTTGCAGCCCTACTTGAATGGCAAATAGTAAACAAGAGTTCATGGGTATCAATTCCGCAAAATTTGAGACCCTGGCTAATTTTGCCAACCAATTTTATCAAGAAGCCCAGATCTTGGCAGGGGCAAAAGTTCTAAATGATTTTGATGCACACATAGCCATGCAGTCGGCACTTTGGCCCTACTACAAATTAAATTGGATTATGGAAACAGAATTAATAACCAAAATAATGACCTCACAGATGTGGACCATCTGAAGATGTTGGGAGCAACTTTTGATGCGCCCAATCAACCTTATAATGAAATTCTAACTGAGGATGATCACACTTTGGTGGAATTAGAAACTGATATTTTAGAAAATGTTGAAAAAGTTGAAAAAGTCATTATTTAGCAGAATCAAGTCATAATGGGGAAAACCCCCAATGGATCCAAGTGGAAGGATAAATCAACTAGCCACTACTGGAAAAATGGAGCAATGGTAAAATTGGCCACCCAAAATTTGGAGAAGAAATCACGGCGATTTGTGAATATTATGATTCCTAAAGAGGAAGACAAAACTTCCCAAAATTTGGGAAAAGGCTTAGCAGTATAGATGCGGAACTATTTAGCACTGCAAGAGCCTGTTCCACCATATATCTATATTGAATAAAGCCATCAGCAGGACCAGCTTGGGTTGTAACTGAGTCCGCCATGAGAAGTCCCAAGGTATTAGATGAGATCAGAAATGTGAGGCAATTAATCCAGAGAATAGTGGATGAAGACGGTTGATCTTAAACTAGTCATTTAATGAGCAAATGCAAGAAATGCCAAAAATAATATCTGATCCAGAAGACTTTAGCAAAGGAAAACGTTACCAAATTAATCTGTGCAAGTAGTGGATCATTTACAAATCTACTAGCAGATTTAATCAAACGTTTGAATTGGTAATTAAAACCAAGAAATAGGATCTGATCTAGACAAATTTAAATAGAGAAAAAACATATCCATTGATAAGAAATAGGATCAGATCCTGACGAATTTGAATTGAGAAAAAGAGGTCAAGTTAATCTGTGCACCTAGGGGATCAATTACAGATCTATTGGCAGAATTAATCAACGTTTTAGTTGGCAAATAATGGCAAAAAATAGGATCAAATGAAACTCCTATCTGCTGCCTCAAATCAATGATTTGCTTGATCACCTGAAGGAGGCAATACTTTTTGGCTATGGGCCTGATTTTGGGCTATTGGCAAATCAAATTGCCAAAAAAAGAAAATCAGGAAAATGTGCGATACTTACCACACATGGACTATACTAGCCAACCAGAATGCCCTAAGGTTTATGCAATGCGCTGATGACTTAAAAAATGCTGTTCAAATTTTTATAGGTGGAAAGCTGCATTGCCAATGATATTGTATTCATCAGTAGAGCCATCTTCGAGGATGAGTGCCAAACATTATCTATCCTGACTGGCTGATATTCTGACTGAATTACAATCTTGGGCATTCAATACAACAATGAGGAAAAGAATCAATGTGAAGAAAATGGATGACCAGAATTGACTTACGTTAAAAGAATACCATGTGGGCGATAAGATAGCCTATTGCAATACCCATGGGTTTGGGAGAAAAAAATAAGTTGGACGCCCTAGGAATGGGACCATTCAAAATTATAGCCAAGTCAGCAAATGATGCTTATATGATTAATATATTGAAGATGGTTGAATAGGAGTTAGGTCCACACAAAATACTTAAAGTATTGGGATTAAGAAAAAAAATATAAATATAAAAAAGAAAAGATAAAAATAATAAAACGATGCATAAAGATAAAAAAAGTAAAAAGTTTTAAAAAATGTTTTTAATTTGAGCAGTGATGCTTTTAGCGAAATTCCCATCTACCAAGTGTGGAGGAAGAGATAAATTAATGGGCACAAGTCCTAAGCGCTTGGCAGGATCAGGAAGGGCTGAAACTAGATCTGCTGGAATAGTCCCTATCAATGAGATGTTGAGACCCGTCCTGGGGGTTAGTATAGGTGGCAAGAGTGCCAGAAGAACCCGTCCTGGGGTTTATACAGGTGGCAAGAGTGCCAACAACCCGTCTTGGGGCTTATACAGGTGTACCAGTTGATTTCTCACAACCAATGTGAAGATGGGACTGGCACGGCATGATGTTGTGGGGACTGTGCTCAAGAAGAGGCAGCAACGGGTAGCAATCAAGGATACAAAGTCATCAAACCAAGCAGAGCATATGGGCGTTGAGTGCGGACAGAGCTGCACTACACTGAGGATATAGAAATATGACAAACCAATTATGAGTTCCAGCTGAGGCAGCTTCCATTCCCAAGGGTTCTATCTTCCATTAGATATCTGGTCAAGAAGGGGATGTGTCAGAATTGCAGATGACCACATAATCCAACCCTTTGACCGAATATAAGATTTGACAATTAAGTTATAATCATAGAGGATTGGCAATAGTGGCTGATTGATGAGAATATTGTTGGGCGGCATCCCCAATGATATTAGAAGTCACTGACTGATGAATTATTGATAGGCATCATCCCCAATGATATTTGAGGCCGCTGACAGATAAAATTGTTAGGAATCATCCTCGACAAAATTAAGCAATAATTTTATATTGGGATAATACTCAATAGTCTAATTATAGGGAATTGTTCAGAGTGGAATGGGTTGGAGTTGTCAGAAACTATTCAAAACGTTTAAATGCCAGAGGAAAAGTAGATTTGTCATCAGCCAAAACAATTGGTTTCATGTACCTAATACCAATTGTTTGGTCCGCCAAACGCCCAAGGATTATGCTGCCTAAAAAACCCAAGGTAACAGTACCCAATGAGATTTGGTGTCTAACACTGAGGGTCAAACCAATATATGAGCACAAATATTCTCATCGGACAGCTGAAAAGTTGTGTGTTGATTCTAACTATAAAAACCCCAAATTATTTCCTAATAAAAGCAGATATAAACTGATATTAGCTTAGTTGTTTAAACATTGGTTGTTTTAAACATTACTCTTAAGAGAAGAGTGCAATGATCAGATATCCTTAGGTTGGCAATATCAAAATCTCCACTTATCTCTGCAAGGAGGGAATAGGGTAGTGTTCCCTACCAGTATCAAAATATATTCATGAGGAAGAAGCAACTAGTTTAGTGTTGAACTTTACTCTCAACGTGGCTTTTAAATCAACCATAGTAATAGTCTTCATACTATTCTTGCCCCAGTCTATCAAAATCACTCAAATAATCAACGCCAGGATCCACAAATCTGTGCAGTTGAAATCCAGGGCTAAAAAGCGAGCCAACAAAGCCCAAGATTTTAACACATGGTCAGCTATCATGGTGATATGTATTTCCCATATAAATAGGATCATAAATTATAAATGACCAGTAGAATCGCCAAGCATTCACATTCTGTAATGCTATAGTTGCACTAAGCTCAAGATAAGGTCTTTCATAGTAGGCAATAGGATGGTCTAATAAGTTTTTGTCATAGTGAGATAATATATCTCTGATGGCTATATTTCTAGCATCAGTAAAGAGGAGAAAGGGTTTATCAAAATTTGGATGTTAAGTACTGTAGAGTGGGAGGGAGAGACGCGTAGCAGGTTAAAGGCCTGCTGTTGCTCTTCTTTCTACTTAAAGGGTATCCCTTTCTCCAGTAAATACACTAGAGGCTCAGAAGTGTCTGCAAAGTGGGAAATAAACTGGCGATAATATTTCACCATCTCTAAGAAAACTTGTACGTCTCATAGGGTATTATGAGGGACATTTTAGCAATTGACAAGAACTTGTCATCCATTAAAGATATTCCGGCTCTACTTACCTCATGGCCCAAAATATCCATCTCACTATGAAAGAAAGAGCATTTTAATGGTTTAAGTATTTTGAAGATTGCTTTTTCCACTGAAAGACTTGCTTGAGGCGATTAAGGTGCTTGGTAAAGGTTCTCAAAAAATGGTAATATCATAGAGATTAACTAGCACACAAAGAATTTTAATTCTCTTAATAGTCCGTCCATGCCGCTTTGGAAGGAGGCATGGGTGTTACATAACCCCTGCGGAATTTAAGTGGGCTTGAATAATCCTTCACTTTTATATAAGAGTACATTTTCCACGATCCTCTGGTGAAAAATAAACTTTCCATATCCGCTGGCAAGATCCATAGCCAAAAAATAGTGGGATCCCAACATTAAGCATAAGGAATTATCTATATGTGGCAGAGGATAGCTATCTTTTCTTGTGATAGAATTGATGCAGCAATATTACATGACAACACGGTGGCCGCCATCCTTCTTTCAAATTAATAGGAATGGAAAAGACCATGGGCTTTTAGAAGGCACTAGTAAACCAGCTTTCAACAGTTGCTATAACTCTAAGGCCACTTGAGCTTCCTCCACTTTAGATTTTTTGGTATGGTCAGGATTTAAATGGAGGGTGAGCCTCAGTCTCAATTTTGTGAATTACCCAGGAGATTTTTCTGTAGCCATTAGTCTCAAGGAAATTATATCGCCATACTCCTCAAGGAGGTCTTCAAAATTCTGGCGCTCACTAGGGGTAAGATTATCTCCAATCCTGCTTTTGACCTGAGCTATGGTAAGTAGGGGATCAAATCCTAAATCCTGTAACGATCCAAAACAGCTCACATTGGTGATATTCTTAATGGGACATAGTTTACATAAGTGATAGGGGCATGCCAAGGGACTTGGAGGGTATGATTCGTTAAATTTCTTAATAAAATAGAGATAAATTTCCCAAAAGAGGAATCCAAAATCCCTGGTCAAGTCAACGCTTCTTTAATTGAAGGGTTTTGGTGTTCACTTAGCTCCAAAATTTGATTAGGAGGAATGAGAATCTGGATCCCTGTATCCATAATAACTTGTGAGACAGAGGGTAATGTGATAGGATGTGATGCATATAGAATGATCTTATCTTTGGCATCCACCGCCTCTGGGGGTAACATATTTTTCCCCTAGGACTTGATATTTAACTTTGCAAATGGAGGATGGGTATTTAAGGAGGCATGTCCATTTTTTGGAGATCGTTTAATTTTGATGGGAGTTTAATTATTGATGATATCCAATACCCTAGTAGTTACAGGTATTTTTCCTTGTGGTTGATATTGCAGTTAATCTCCCACATCAGTTGAACCTTAATAAGCAACTCATAAGTATCATTATCTAATGCAATGGTAGGGGAAGTAATTAGAAGTTTACCAAATCGAAGGGGTAAGGCAGAAATAGGCTCCTATCGCCTAGTAGACTGATTATTGGCTGTCCCATATTCAGCTACGTGGATCAAGTCTAAAGGCATTTTTATCTTTTGGATAAGTTGTGAGGAAATAACATTAACCGGGGATCTGGTGTCAATTATCACCAAGACTTTAATCTTATATATGACTACCTCTACTCGAACAATTAAAGATACAAACTGGGAATTAACAGATAATAGACTGTCAATAGAGATTTGAAGTGAAGCAAGCATAGGATTCTACTGCGGCCAAGCTTGGGGCTGTTTAATGCATTTGAAAGTTTTATCTTCTAGTTCTTGGCTTTCCATAGAAGAGCTGACCTTCAAAATTTGTTTAAGCGACTGACCAACATAAAAATAAGAAATCTGAAGATTCTTAATCTCTTGAATCAAAATATGTACGTCAACTTCTCAGGCGCAGCTAACACAAAACATCCCTAAGTGCTGGGAATAGAGCTAGAGCTAAAACAAGGGCCTTGAGGCACCTGATTTCATTCAGCATAGGGAGCCTCTTGCCCTATACTGACTGATCTTTTGCCGACTTACATTGAAGGAAGCAATAAAAGTCTACAGTGTGGTTGATTCTCTTGCAATGGGTGCAGTATAATTCAGGTATATGCGACTTGAGGGGTGTAACCTCTAGCACTTGGGGTCAAGGTTTGTTATTATTATTAAAATGAGTGGACCCAGTAGGTTTGAGTAGGTCAGCTGGAATCTCCAAAATAGATTCTTCAACATGGATAGAGATGTTCAATTAGACTTCACCGCTTTAAGATAAAGTAGAATGTTGGACATATGTTTAAATGCTAAAAACGAAGCAGGGATAGCATCATCTAAAGTAAGACTTTTTCTGTGACCAACGTTTGAGTTTCAAGGTAAAAACGGTGAGCAAACTCAGTGGCAGTTTCTCCCTGATTAAGACTTATACCCACAAAAGTTTGCTTTTGGTTATAAAGTTAGGTCACTTCCAAATTCCCAAAGCAAGGCAGACTTGGTGTCATACCAAGTTGGCAATGCATTAGATGAGGCACCATATTGTCTGAGCTATGCGACAAAGACAGTTAGTTAGGTGTTTGAAACGTTGGGTTTCAGTGGCTTGTTCCAAAGCATTTTCATAACAAAATAAGAAAGACAAGATGCTTCCTTTGCCTGAGACGTACTTCTTTTTGAACGAGGGTTTGAATGTCACTGAGGGGGTAACAGCTTAACAATGTAAACTGACATCAAGGGGACATTTTCACCTAAAGAGAGACTAATATTGCTGGACGTTTTTTAAGATTAAAGGACGTCCATTTTATTTTTCAAGGTGTTGATATCATCATTTATTAAGTCTACCCAATCATTGGCGGAATTATGGGCTAATTTGGTGGCAACAAGAGAGGTTAACAGCCGAATTTTAGTTTTAAGCTTAGTAGTTTCATCTTAAAGTTTGAGTTAGTGTTTCTCAAGGCAAAAATTTGTTGCTCCATCCTGTGCATCATAGCAGGTAAATTTTCCATGAGTTTAAGCCGTTCCTGATCTAAAAGGAGATCTGACGCCGAATTTCTATTGTTCATTATTATTTATTTTATATTTTCACTGGAAACTTGGGGTTTACCTTGCAGAGAACACCAGTTTTGTTAGGATCAAAGTGTTTGGACCTCTTGCCCCTTTTTAATTTACAGGTCAGGTGACCCAAAGCTTCTGGGTGTTGGAAAGTATCTTTATGATTTTTTGGTCAAAAAGTCTTTAAACTAAATACTATGTCAGGAGTGGCAAGTCCTAAATATAAAATGTTCCCTAAGTCAATAGAGGTAGGTTAATTTACTTAAATTGGCAAAGAAGAGTGTAATCTATAAGTGCTTAGAATTGAAATTATAATGGATATCAAAGAAGTTATTCAGTTTATTTCCAAGTGGTCCAAGCTAGAATCTATAATTGTTACAAATTGGGGATGCTGTAGCAAGAATAGTAACTTGGTAAAATATGATTTGCTTGCCACATAGCTTGGGTTTAAACCCTGATATTAGGGGGTTTTAGGCGAGTGATATGTGTCAGCATTAATTGGGGATTGTCCCCAATGTCAAGATGGCTACAAATTCGTTGGGGATTATTCCTAATAATGGTTATAACTATTTTGATAGCTTGGATTTGCTACCATCATCTACCTCGTACAACTTTCAATTTGGGTAGGAATCTCAAAATGTGGTGTAAAGCTTCCTAGGATTTCCTAAGTCTGCAAAAAATTTTATGATTTTTTCCATTTTACCCTCTGCAGCTTCTGAGTTTATGATGGATTTGGACTGTAAAATAGGTGGGGGAAGGCACATGGCAAGTAAGGAGGGCAGCAACTACCCATTTCTCATCCAGGTATGCCTATTTGGACAATTACAAGTCTGATTATGTAGTAAGAGTGTAATGGTTGGATATAAGGATAAAAATAAGGGCAATTCAGCCAAAAGCCCTGGCTAATTCTTGATGGAATCCTTAGAATTGGGGCAATAAACTATTAATAATAATTGGCCAAATATCATGAGTTTGGGCGGTTTGATTTCCCCAAATCGTCAGCTGAATCTGGGGAGCCTATCAGAGGCTCCATCCCAGGCCACTTCTAATTTAGTACAGCTTATACCGTGGAGACTGGCTCCTTTTATAGGGTCAGAGGGGGTCCAGCATGGTGAGAAAAATCCCATCTACTGATTGGTACAATATTAAAACCTTACCACACGGAATTATCCTACTTGCCATCCATCAGCTATCCCATCAAAATGAATTGAGTTTCTGAGCTCTGTCTGGTTGAATTTTAATGTTCACTAATTTGGATGTGCCTAGCTTATAATGAATTACTTATTTGACTCACTTTAAGCCTCAAAGTAATTTAGATACTAAGCATCTCAATATTGAGAGGACTCATTTTTTGTTTCCCCTCACCACCTATATTAAGAACATTAAAACCAACTTTGCAGTTTATTAAAATTTTTATTTTCTAATATAGGTGGTATTTAAAAAACCTGTAACAAATGAATTTATCTTAATTATTACTTTTTCACTTAGATTTGGATTTTCTGAATCTGAGTCAAATTGCTTTAAAAATTCTTTTGGTTCAGTCATTTTTGGCGCTGGGTTATGATTTGCCCAAGTTGTAGATTAGGCTTGTGAAAGCCTAATCAATGACTCAGGTGAGGCCCTTGCAGGGCGGCCTTTATAAGGCACGCCTGCCAATTCTGAAGTTCACTTCATTTTTATAACCATAGCATTCCCTTCCTGGGGAGCATTGTCAGTTGCTCCCCAGAAAACTATTGTTGGCAGGGCCTTTTTATGTCCAAAATTTAAAAATAAAGGTTGTTTCAGGGTTAGCATACCTCGCTTACCTGTTGGTCTTTTTCCCAATTGAGGAGCTTTTTGAGTGTGTTGGATTGGACCAACCCCCCAGAGGACTTTGCATAACCATCCAGTAGTAGTCAATGTTTGGCGCTGTCAGCCCCCAAACCTCTCCCTAATCAGTTAGGCTGCTTAGGTTGCTTGTTGGTGCACCGAATGATTATTTTATATATGGCAGTCAGAATTGGGGTTTTCCATCCATTACATTATTTTGAAGTCAAATATGCATTGCACGCCACCAATTCCCAGTTTGGCTGACCTCAGTGGTCACTTGGCCCCAGTTGTTGAGGAACCAACACTGATGGGAGTCAGTGACTGATGGCCAACCCTGGACCTGAAGTGACTGTCAGTTAAAAATCTTGGTGGAGCCTCCCACTCACCAGGGATTCGGTGGCACTGAGGATATCTGTCCCAGCAGGGCTCCCTCATCAACAGATGTCCCACCTGGAAAGGGGTTGGACGTCCAGCTGTGCTGTACTGTGCACCCCTCTCACACTTCTGTTGGAGAAAGTGCCTTTCTGGTTGAGATAGGAAGACCATTGCCAACAGGAGCCTGGGAGGGGGTGTTCACCACACCCAAGTGCTTGGTGTGCATCCTCAGGCCAGGGGCTGCCCAGTCGCACTGTACTGTGCATCACCCACCCCTCTCATGATTTTGAAGGATAAAGCGCCTTTCTGGTTGGGATGGGAAGACCATCGCCAATAGGAGCCTGGGAGGGGGTGCACAACACAGCCACATGCTGGGCGTGCGTCCTCAGGCCAGGTGGGCTGATTCTGGCATCCCAGTCCTAATTCTCCCCTGCCATTTTTTTTTCCCTCAAGGGGCCCAGATTTTATCTGGCTAATTTTCCTGGGGCTTGAGGAACTCGCCCCAGGGCGCCCATATCATGGCAGCCTTCACCTATGGAGCCCCTCTTTGGGGAGGGGCCCTTCTCTAGCAGGGGGTAATGTAATGATTGAGTTCATCTCAATTGTTACATTTTAATTTGGATTTTAATTTTCTGAATCTGAGTCAAATCGCTTTAAAAATGCTTTTGATCCCTCCATTTTGGTCGCTGGGTTGTGCTTTGCCTTGTTGTAGATTAGGCTTGTGCAAGCCTAATTAATGACTCATGTGAGGCCCCCGAGAGGTGGCCTTTTATAAGGCGTGCCTGCCAATTCTGAAGTTCACTTCAGAATTCTAACCATGACATTCCCTTCCTGGGGATCATTGTCAGTTGCTCCCCAAACAAGCTATTGTTGGCAGGGCCTTAATGTCCATAATAAAATAAAGGTTGTTTTGGGATTAGCATACCTTACTTACCTGTTGGTTTTTTTTCCCAGTTGAGGAGCTTTTTAAGTGGGTTGGGTTAGACCAACCCCCAGAGGACTTTTCATAACCATTCAGTAGTAGGCAATGTTTGATGCTGTTGGTTCCTCAAACCTCTCCCTACTCGGTTAGGCTGCTTTGGTTGCTTGTCAGTGCACCGAAGGATTATTTCAATATACAGCAGTTGGAACTGGGGATTTTACATCCTTTACATAAACCCCTGGATCAATTATAACAGCAGTAGAAAGTACTATTTCCCCTGCAGTAATATTGTTTAATTTTAGGTAAAAAAGAACCAGTTAGCACCAAAATAACCTTAAATTACAAGTAGTGCTCACTACAGGGGCCCTGTACACCACAATAAAACCTAAAATGAAGCTTGGTGGGGAAACTACCCCTCACAACCTCTCCGCTTCATCTAAGTCTAGGACATCTGCATTAGAACTACAGCTCGCTAGTACATTGTTCCGACTTAAAAAGCTCAAGCTGCACCCCTCTCAAGGCCGTTATAAAGCCTAACCCATCATTTACAAACCCCCTTTCAGGGACAATTTTACCCCAGGTGAGTGCAATATTGCAACCTTTCTCTTTGTGTACTAATCTGTGATGAAAGAAGCAACTGACCATCACAAACTCAAAATTATCCTTACCTGCTTGAGTCATAAGGCTTAGGAGATAATTGTTCTTACTATGGCCACATTTAGCACCTGAGTAAGGTGAAACAAGCTAATCATTGACGAATTTGGCTCCCTACAGGGTTTACAAAGGCAAAAACAGGCCTTTATGTGCCTTAGCCTGCAAGAATGGGGATCAATCAACTCTTTTGTTGAGCGCTTTTATAGTAAAGCTAACCTCTGTTGCTTGCCAATATGCTACCTCTATATGATGCCATTGCTGCTATCATGAATGTCTTGGCGTCTCATCCCCATTTAGAAATGCATATCTCTGCAGTCAAGAGCACATTCCAAACAGTATGGGATATTAAAGAGGCTCTTCTAGCAGTGACTGATTTTCATTTACTTGAACTTATGCAAAGAGCTACGATGAGAGAATAAACTCTGGCCCCTACAGCCACTTCAATAATTATCTCCTCTGGAACCCTGATTCAGAAGAGCTACAGCAACTAGATGCTTCTTCATGTGAGGAATCCCAAAAATACTGGCTGTTAAGGGGCAGCGCTCCCCTCCAGCATCTGTTTTATAACTCATCTGGTGAAAGCATTTGTCCCTTTGCCTTTCAAGCTTTTTCTCCAGAACAGCCTTCCCAAGTGGTTCCAAAGCTTTCTCCTTATCCTAAACCCTTTATCAGGTGCCCATCTCCTCCACTAACAATGGGTTAAGTGACTAAGTCACTAAAGCTAAACTGCTAGTTTTACAAAAGCACACAGGCACTAATTGACCCAAAGCTGGCGTAGTTAAAGTTTCCACCCTTACAAAGCTATCTCCATTGACCTCTCATTCAGCTAACTATAGTCTGAATCCTGTCTCCATGAGGCATCACAAACCCTCTACTTTAAAGGTTGAAAATTGAGCCGTGACAATTTTAACGCCTCCCCAAGGGTTAGCAATGTGGTGGAGCAACCTCAGGACCTATCATTCCCTAAGGGAAGCCCTGAACCTACCTCACCCCCTATGGGCTCCCAAATATGCATTGATAACCCCTCTGATGACTAATCTGAAGGGGGTGGCGAAAATATGGGTCATTATGTTTTAGGAGCCCCAGGTGAAGTGAAGGTACCCAACTGATTGAACCTATAAAGAGTGGATTGGGCTAAGATCCCCCATCAAACTTATTTATGGAAAGTGATGAGGGGTCTTGAAGTTATTGACACTGCTATTGATGCTGACCAGCTCATTGCCACATTTATCCGATCTTCCCAGTGTGTTCATGCCCTGCAGACAATCCAGGAAAAATACCCTTAAAACTGCCAAAAGACGTGCCTCTACTCTCCATTTGAAGGAGGTCCTTGCTCTATCCCCCAACTTGAGCAAAATTTTAACTAAATTGGAGATCGTCATTAATGGAGTATGGGTTAGGGCTATCCTTGACACTGGGTCCCTGGTGAACGTGGTTTCAACAAAACTCATCAAAAAGATTAATCTGACCCCTGACCTTGATACTACACCCATGAGTTTGGAACTGCTGGTCCAGCCAAGACCCAAGCTATCAGAGCCTACTCTTCTCTTCCCAAACGTTTTGGGAAGCCCATTTTGTTATCCCCAGCGGTGGCCTAGGCCAACAGTACCTATGATCTACTCTTTGGTACACAGTTTATGCTCAAATATAAAGGTGTTATTAACTTGAAGCAGGGCTATCTTTTCTTGCTTAGCTATGAGGTTACTCTGATTCTGACTAATGATGAGCTGAATAAAAAGATTATGCTTGCACAATTGAGTTTCCCTCTTCAGCATTATCCTTATATTATAACACAGCAGGACAGCATACAAAAATGTTGTCTCAATCAGTGTACGCCCTAGAGGGTATCCCTTTCTATACCTCTGAAGAGGTAGTAATCAAAACAGGTGAAAAACGGGTAGTTGACACTAAGATTACCTTACAAATCCCCCTCAACTTCTTATTGCACTTAATCAGCATTGATGGAATTAGCCCTCTAGAGCCTCAAGTAATTCCAGGCGTGCTAGAACATGCTTATTAACGACCTATTAATCTCCTTCTGGGTAATCTCACCACAAAGGACATGGTCTTCAAGAAACATCAGGAGATCGGAAGAGGCCTTCTGGTCACTATTGAGGACATTAAGCAAGTCCACTGTATTGGGTCTATGGCTGATATAGGCTTACCCACTGGACAATCCTTATGTTCCTCGCCTACCATTCATATCTTTGAGGAACTAACCCCAGTGGATCTTGACAAGGCTCACTCCTTACTTGAGGCCTATAGCGACATCTTCTCTACCTCTGAAACCAATTATGAGCACATGAATGGTTGGACTCACACTATTGATGCCAGGGTTGCTTGTCCCATCTGATCCAAACCCTACCACAAATCAAATGTCGAGGAGCTACAGATGTGGACGGATCTCAAACAGTTGCTGGACGCTGGGTTGCTGGTGCCATCCCAAAGCCCTTGATCGTCCACTCTTCTACTTATAAAGAAGAAAAACGGAGATCATTGGGTAGTTATGGACTACCATAAGCTGAACAACCTCACCAAGAAGGACAGATACCCCATCCATTGTATTGATGATGCTTTAGCCAAAATCTCTGGGTCCAAGTTCTCTTCTGCCATGGACTTAGTTAGTGGGTATTGGGAGATGGACCTTTCTCCACAGGATCTGAGAAGTGCGCCCTTATCTGTAGTGAGGGCCTATTTTGACCCACTCAGTTACCACAGGGGTTATGCAATGCGCCTGCCACTTTTCAGATTGTGATGGATCATATTCTTTACAATCTTAAGCTGATCTGTGTGATTATCACCTTGATGACATTACAGTTTTTTAAAGACCTCAACGAGCAACTCACGCACCTAAAAAAATTTTTTAATGGTTGCAGGCATCCAACATCAAGCAAAAGCCCTCCAAATGTATTTTTTTCAAAAGAAGTTGAATTTCCTTAGTCACGATATCTCTAAAGATGGGATTCGACCCCTTCAAGTCAAGGTGAAAGCAATATCTAAAATGCCTCACCCAAAACCCTTCATAACATACAGGTATTTTTGGGCATGATGGGGCACTATCATCAAGTTATATCCAAATTTGCCAAGCTCAATGAGCCCCTTGTAAGCCACTTGGCTAAAATACCCCTTTCCATTGTAATGCTGAACAAAAAACCACATTTGAGACCATGAAGAAGTTTCTGCAAAAAAAACCAATCATGCACCACCCTGATTACAGAAAGCCCTTCATGTTGTTCACAGATGCCTCTGATTACGCTATTGGAGCTTATTTGGCTCAGTTGGATGAAAATGGGGTCAATCGTCCCATGTCCTACTTCAGCAAAATTCTTTCAGAAAGCTGAGCGCAACTACAGCGTCAATAAGAAGGAGTGCCTGGCTGTCCTACTTGCTGTCAAATATAATCATCCTTTTTATATATGGGACTCCATTAAAGTGGTTACCAACCACGCCTCTCTAAACTGGTTACAAAATATGAAAGATCTTACTGGGATGTTGGATTACTGGGCTCTTAAGCTCCAGCACTATGATATGACCATTGAGCATCGAGCTGGTACATGCCATATGAACGTTGATGGGTTGATGCAGATTCCCATCCTTCAACTTGATAATAGCGAAGAAGAGAGAGGTTGCATGCCCTCATAAAGACTCCTTATGCGTGGTCAGATGAAGATGAACCAGTAAAGTAGATGCTAGCAATACACTCCTGCAACACAAAGGTGGAGAGCGGGAAGTTATATACTAAAGTAGAAGTAAATTGGTTGCCCTATTTTCAGCCATCAGAGCGAGTAACAGTCATCTTAGAGTCTCTACTATCATGGGGCATAGGGGAGTATGCAAAACCTATGAGTGGTAAAAGAGCGGCACTAGTGGTAGGGCATCTTGAAACCATAAATGAAGTCTTGGATGCATTCCTGACCTGTAAAAAACAATCCATCTTCAAGACCTGATATTAGTATCAACATACAATGTCCCAACAACCCTTTCACACAATAAATTTGGACGTGGTAGGTCCTCTCCCTCAGACTACAGGTGTAAATCGTTATATCTTGGTCTGGATTGATCTTTTTATTAAATGCGTTAAGGTTGTTCTCTCCCTACCTAAACTTCTAAAGCCACGGCCACCTTCTTACACCAGCACATCTTCATCCTGCATGGGTGCCCCAGAGCCCCTTGTGACAATGAAAAGTTTTACCTAGAAAGTAGTGAAGCTCCTCGCCACCTCCATGGGAGCTCAACAGCTCTTCTTGGCCTCCTATAACTATCCACAAATGGTGCTGTAGAAAGATTTAACGGACACTGATCTTGATATTATGCTAAAGGCCACTTCATTTTCTTTCCGCTGGGATCTTTACTTACCCAGTTCCCTCCTGGCTTATCATAAGAGCTATTATCACATCCTTAAGATGTCCCCTTTTCGTGTGTTATATGGGCGAGAATCTGGGGTGCCAGAATTATTAGTCAAGGATAATTTCTCTGACAGGACTGACCCTGAGTAAGCCATGAAAAATTTGGCCCAAAACATCATTCAATTACAATCAGAGGCTATGACTAATTTAGCTAAGTCTGTTACCAAAGAAGGCCAAGCTGCAAATGAGCTCAGAACCCTTTTCCTTCCTTCCAAGTATCCAACTTGGTACTGTATTACCACACTGAATCACTACAAGAAGCGAGAAGCTTGGTTATATCTGGTAAGGCCCATTTGTAGTCACTTATAAGTGAGGGGATGATTACTATATCAAATCCCTGGCTACTGGAGTTACTGTGAACCGTGTCCATGGCCAATTCTTTCACCTTTAATCTTCCCCTAACACTCTTGAAGGGAATAATGTCAGACAATTATAAGGCAAATTATGTAGTAAGAGTGCATTGGTTCGAAATAAAGACAAAAACAAGGATAAAATCAGAAAAAAGACACTGGCAAATTCTCAGTGGAACCTTTTCAATTGGGGAAATAAACTATTAATAATACTTGGCCAAATACCACAAGTCTGGGCGGTTGTATTGCCCCAAATCATTGTCCAAATCTGGGGAGTCTATCAGAGGCTCCTCCCCAGGCCACTTCTAATTTATTACAACTTATACCGTGGAGACTGGCCCCTTTTATAGGGTCATAGGGGGTCCAGCAAGGTGAAAAAATCCCACCTACTAATTGGGTAAAATATATCAAAACCTTATTGCGCAGAACTATCCTACCTGCCCTCCATCAGCCGTCCTGTCAAAGCAAAGTGATTCTCCAAAGCTTCAAAAGGTTTAATCCCAATATTCCCTAATTTGGATGTGCCCTGCTTATAATGAGTTTCTTATCTGGCTCACTTTGAGCCTCAAGATGATTTAAATACTAAGCATCTCAATATTGAGAGGGATCACTTTTTGTTCCCCTCACCATCTATAATAAAAACACATAAAAACTAACTTTTCAGTTTAATAAACTTTTATTAAAAAAAGTAAGTAAAAAACCCATTGAATCAATTATTCCTGGCATTAAAGAGAACTACTTTCACCTGCGGTAATATTGTTGGAATATAGGTGAAAATGCACCAGAAAGCACTAAAATAACCTAAAATCCAATAATGCCCTAATTTAAAGATCTGTGTAAGAGGTAGGGCTTTGGGTTTAAGCCTTTTTTGACCTCAAAGGGTGCATGATCCTGTCCAACTTAATAGCAGATGCCACAGACATTACAATTACAAATAGTTTACCATAAGTTTATAAATATCTGATAGAAAGATCTTCATTTTAAGATTGATTTTGTATATATTATCAGATTTCTATATAAGCAAAAGTATCACAGTTCAGCTTACTCATTTTTCAGGTTTTATACAACCAGATCCATAATAAAAAAATTCTATATCTTGTTATGCAACTAACAAATTAAATAAGGGTAACTCTGCTTATGCTATAAAGAACATGCTATATACAGTTTTTCATGATGAAGGTAAGAAACTCTTAATTTTATATTAGTTGAAAATAAATTTTCTTTCATAACTCTTTAATAGCAATACAAAATATAAATTAATTGAGACTGTAGTCAATAGATACAATATAAAGATAGATATTGGTTAAAAATTGTAATATGAGGTTTTTTGCTAAAGTAATCTAGATGGTCACTGTCATAGATTGTGTTGATAATAAGGCTGGCTAAAACTCTAGGTCAGTGAATACCCAAAGCCCCAGACATGTTACCTTTGGTACAGCCATCCATATTGCAATATGAGATGATAGAAAGGAAGCTGCAGGCACCAACCAATAACCTCTAAGTTTGGCAATCATAGTTGTAAAATGTCTTGCAGACTGCTGAAATTTGAAAAGAATTTATGAGCCTTTTTGGGAATCATTTTTTTAGAATTTTAAAAGGTTATAAAAAGGGGAAATGGAGTGACAGTGGAACCTGTCAGGGTCCACTGCCTTATAAGCTCACAAAACAAATTGGGACCCAAATTTTGCACTCTCCATTAGGAATACTTTCATAATTTTGATAACGCCAAATTAGCATCCAGAAATTCTATGGTCCTGGATCAATCCTATCCTGGACAGCCATCTCACTATTGAACCTTGACCCCAACTTTTTCCTCCTGACATTATTTCACTTGGTAGATTGGCTTCACTTTGTCCAGCGGGTGACTGGGTGCTCCCATGGTGAGGCCACATATGGCTGGACCCACTAAGTCAAGAAGGTTTTTTCACCTGTATTTATCAGGGATGGGATTGCAATTACCCATAACAAAGTGCCATGGTGGGTAGGTTCCCATGCAAAAATGACCTATTTGTTTTACTTTCAGTGGAACTCATAAACTGCATTGGTGAAACTCAAACCACCAGACAACCTTTTGAAAGGAAGAATTCGCTGCCAACCACCTGCTGATGAAGGCCCATGGATGCTGCCACCTCCCCACATACACCCTAAGTTCTCTGTACCAACTCATATTAGTTAGTATAGGGGAAATTAATATGACCTTCAGGGATAAGCCATCACCCTCCTCTCATCTACCATATGGGCTAAATTGCCCAGGGTGATGAAGGATATTGAAGTTTTGATTTACACTTCTAAAATGGCAGGTATTCACTTAAAAGTAATTTGACGAAATCTCCAGAAATAAAAAAAGGTGAATAAATTAATAAAGAGTATTAGTTGAGAATAGACATAATTTTTATTTTTGGAAAGGCTTACTTATGGGCTTTGTAGAGGCTTGCCTTCAATCTTATATTACAATCTCTGAAAGATCAAATCTACTAAGATTGCATGATTGAATAATGGTGATCATTTTTAGGAGACTTGATGAAAACAAATTCATTGAGTTCCCCCTCAGCGACTGATGGGGGAATATTCAGGGTTATAGATTTAGATACAGAAGAATCTGATGGAATCCTGACATTTCCCTAAAGATTTATTCGCAGAGGAGGATGAGACCTCAGAAACCTATGATGGACATGATTTACAACTATATCGGTATCAGCATGAGCAATGGCATGTTCAAGCCCTCTCCAGAAAATGACTTGATAAGGACCAGACCAATTAGATTGTAACTTCTTCGTTCACCCACCAGGACAAGAGTGGTAATACATAACATAATCTCTAATATGATTGTTGGGATTTTCCCTGGGTTAGGTGAAAGCCTTGTCCATAGGAAGGATTGATACCTCCATTTGAGGGGCATAAATCCCAAATTGCTTGATAAGTTCAAGAATAGGGTTCAGATCTATATTTATAGCAAATATAATGAATTCAGGGCTTTATATAAATTACTCAAAATTCAGAAACGTTAGATCCCCATTCCTTGAGACATGTGACCTGGGGTATACATTAACCTGGTCACGAGGGCAGCAAGATCTGATTAAGGTTCAAGTTAATGGTCTATTCAGAAGACTTAGAGAGATCCTACATGGATGGGGCCATGACTATCCTTGAGACATTATGTCCCCACACATCATATAAAAATCCCTGTATGTTAGCATATTAAAGTACTTTCATCAATAGGATATATTCTATCTTATTTTTATTTAAGTTTAATTTATTCTAATGATTGAAGTCTCATCCATCGTTGCACCCAGAGCTGCCCCTGTCCTCTTGGCTGACCCTAGCCCCATGCAGTCAGCCGCCTTATTGGGTTCCCCAGTGTTAGCACCAGTGAGCGCATCTGGGGGAAACCCAATAACTGATGCTCACTACAGGGGGCTTCCAAGGCGCACCCTGAGGAGTTGCCCTCAACTTTGGATGATAATTAACCCACTGTGAGCAAGCAGATGCCGATCTTCTAAACTACCTCTTTTGGAACAGCCAAGACCAAATAACAGTTGGGACCAAATTTTAAAGAAAAATCTTTCAAGTGTGCCCCAGAAAACTTTGTACACTTTCAAGCTCCCAGTCAGCTGAAGCCCTTGCTTGACTTGCTAAAGACGCCTGAAGAATTTAAAAAAAATGTACTTGAGCCAAAATGCCAGCATCATAAAGAAAAAAATTAATGAGGGCAATATTTTATTACAGGGACCAAGCATCATGTTTCAAGAGGATGTAGGATGCTAGGAGAGAAGAATCCTTTGAAGACATCACCTAGCGGGATGACTATTGGACGCTGGGACCTGTCTACTGTGATGAGAGAAAAATGTTTAAGCTTCTCTCAGCTTTGGGCAAAATCAAAAAGAAATTGGCCAAGCTACAACACATCTTCCAGTCAAAAAAAGAAAATTAAAATAATCTGAGTGCTCTAATCTTAACAAAAATAACTAATTTTAATACTAACCCTAATATTTATTTAGATAATATAAAATAAAATCCTCCACTCAATGCCAATTCCCACTCTGCTACTACTGAGCAGAAAGTGGAAATAAAGCACATAGCCAATTTGAGCCCAAAAGTTCTAAATGACAAATCGAATGCAGCCAGCAAGCATTGACAACACCAAAATGACAAAATTGGGATAAGTTGAGAACCAATTTCCAATCTTGATGAAGGCAGCAAGCTTCAGAAATTTTTGGAAAGCCTCAAAAACAATTGGTGCGATGATGCAATTCAAACATCAGGCAAAATACCTGGGACTACCTTTGCATCATTTGGGATAAACTCTATGACTCCTTTCTGGAAATCCTACCACTTTCTGAATTTGATGGCGCCCCTCCTGAGATTGGGCCACATATTAATAAAATGAAAAATCTAGATTATCCAGTTTGGCTCTCATATTGGGATAGCGCTGATCCCAACAAAAACGAGAGTCAACAAAAAGTGAAGCTCAAGGAACTGGCTGAAACTACCTTCATTACTAATGCCAAACTTTTGGCCCACTTCACATTTCCCTCTCAAACTCTGATGCACAAGTCGCTTTCAGTCATGAGTGAAATTTGCTCGCCCCAATCCTGAGATGGTGGCTTAGCATCACTTGAAGTGGCCTCCCTGTCAAAACCTTTGGGGGGCCACACCCTGCCACCGCTTGGTCCTCTTCTAAGCTCATGGGGTCATTCGCCCATGCTACTCACTGTCATCAACCTTTTCCCCAAGCCTTACCTGGATCTGCTGGCGAATAAGGTGATTGCAAGATGCCAGGTTTGGATGGCAAACAAATTGAACTGAAAGCTTGAAGATGCTGAGACCCACTTGGCCAAGTTGGCGCAGGAGATGTGCAAACAGATAGCACAGATGGAGGCAGAGTTGAAGGCCTCCAAGTTGGAAGTTATGCAGGAACTAAGGCTGCTGGTCAGCCTGCAGTCAGAAATCTGGGACAAGACTAACTGGATCATAATTCTCACAATTGACAACTTGCAGCTTAGGCTGTAGGTAACTGACCTTAAGGAGAATTACCTCAAAACCAGAAGGCAGCTCAAAGCCAGCCACCTCAAAATACTAGATTGCCCAGCCAACAGCAGCTTGCAGATTGAAAAAGTTAAGACCATCTTTTCCAAAGAACAATCTGAATTTACTATGAGGGCCTTAGCTGATAAATTTGTCCGTCTTTAAACCCTATTTACAAATGAGACCTCCAAGTCAACTATGAGGGCCTTAGCCAATGTAATTATCTGGCTTCAAACCCTAGCCACACCAGGCATTATCACCAACCTGGTCTTCATTATGCCTGAGGTTCTGTACGCCCCTAATCTTGAGTCCTCCGTCTACCTTAACCCTCTGGTCCCAACTTGCTCCCCTAGACCAAGACTTGAAGGGGGCTCTGTCAGGATTTTCCCTGGGTTAGGTGAAAGCCTTGTCCAGGGGAAGGATCAATACCTTCATTTAAGGGGCATAAATCCCAAATGGCTCTATAAGTTCAAGAATAAGGTTCAAATATATATTATTATAAAATATACCGAATTCAGAGCTTTATATAAATTACTCAAAATTCAGGAAAACGTTAGATCCCCATTTCTTGAGACATGTGACCTGAGGTATACATTAACCTGGTCATGAGAGTGGCGAGATTTGAGTAAGGTTCAAGATAATGGGCAATACATAAGACTTAGAGAGTCCTACATGGATGGGGCCACAACTATCCTTGAAGCACCATATCCCCACACATTCTATAAAAATCCCAGCATGTTAGCATAATAAAGTACTTTCATATATAGGATATATTCTATCTTATTTTTATTTAAGTTTAATTTATTCTGATGATTAAAGCCTCATCCATCGTTGCACCCAGAGCTACCCTGTTCTCTTGGCTGACCCTAGCCCATGCAGTCAGCCGCCTTATTGGGTTCCCCAGCGTTAGCACCAGCAAATGCATCTGAGGAAAACCCATTATTGATACTCAGGTAAAGCGGGTTTATGTTAGTTACTCCTAAAGGTCTCATTTCTGGTGTTCATTTCAATTAACTCCATGCTTGAGCCTGAAGGTGAATGGTTTCATCAGCCAAAATTCTCATTACTAAATCGGAGATCTCTGGAACACTCTCATTAAGTATCATCTGAAAACTCAAGTGAAATGAATGATCTTGCTCTTAAATACAAGTAAAAGGCAACATCTTAATAATTTGATGGAAATTATTTGGTAGGCAAACAAAGCACTGGGTAAACAAAAGTTTCACTAAGTTGGGTCAGAGGCGGCCATCTTTCTCAAAATGGAGACTAAAGTTCCGTAAACTTGCTCAATAGCCACATCAGTTGATGGATGATAGGGAAAAATGGACCGTTGGGCGGTATAAAACAATTTGACAACCCTTGTAGAAGTTGAAAAGTTAAATTAGCTTCATTGTCCAACATAAGGAACTCAAGCATCAATGGAGAGAGATGATGTGGCGGTAGAGGAACAGGGCAATTGCCTTAGCAGAGGGAGTATCAATGGATATAGCCTCAACACATTTAGCTAAATGGTCAACGGCCATAATAATGTATTTGTACCCATGCAACCCCTTTGGCAATGATCCTACAACATCGATACCTACCACTTCAAAAGCCTTAGTTGATGGGATCACTTTTTTTATGGTACAATAAGTTAGAGGCACCATATCTTTTACAGATGAGGCATGCATCAAGAGTTTCCTTAATGGAAGAAGTCATGTGGTTCTAATAGTATTTAATTTATAACCACTTCTGAGTTTTCTTCAGGTAATATGCCCTACTCAACTATGCCCTTCCATGATAGCACTAAACTACAAAGCTGGGTGAAAAAAGGGTAACCATTTGGAGTCAGCCTTCTTATATAAAAACCCCTCTTATATCATATTAAGATTAATAATAGTCTTAAGGAAGGCTCTATCCTCTTTAGCTTCTTTATCCCACAGCTCAGGCCGTACAATTAGATCATATAATTGTTCTTCCTTCTTGGAATTCAAAGTTAACACAGGCAACTGAGGCAGGCCATCGCATTTTGATGTTTAGTACCTGAAAGATGAATTATTGAAAAGGCATAATTTTGCAATTGTAAGGCCCAACGAACCAACCTCCCATCTGAATCATTCATATTTTGCAACCATCATAGAGAAGAATGGTCAGTAACGATAAAAATATGATTGTCAAATATAATAAAGGGTTGCAAGTGTTTGATTTCCATAATTACAGTTAGGCGCTCCTATTTAGTCACGCTAATTTAGCTCAGCCTTAGATAGGGCTTTACTGTAGTAGGCTACACAATGATCAATTTTATCCTCATCATACTGAGATAAAATAGCCCCAATAACTATATTAATTTCGTCATACTAAAAAATAAAAGGCTTATCAAATTAAGGATGGATTAAAACATGCGCTTTGGTTAGAACAGTTTAAGGAAGTTGAAGGACAGCACCTGAGCAGAGCTCCACTCAAAAAGTACACCTTTTTGTAACAAATGGAATAGAGGTTCATCCAAATCGGAAGATTTAGGTATAAACTGTTGATAATATCTGGTCATACCTAAGAAACCCTAAATATCATGAAAAGAGGCTGGAGGAGACATTTGACTAATGGCCTCAATCTTTACCCAAAGAGAGAATCTTTTTAGCTAAAACCTTGTGCCCTAAGAACTCCATTTTATTCTGGAAGAAGGAACATTTGGAAGGGTTAAACTTTTACAAAAAAAATTCAACTAAAAAATTCTTGTAAGTGGTTCAAATGCTCAGTAAAAGTCTTTTCAAACATTGTAAAATCATCTAAATATACCGGGACACAAATCAGCTTTAAGTTTTAGAGCATTTCATCCATGGCCCTCTGAAAAGTGGCCAGAACATTGCTCAATTCTTGATGCATATGGGTTGTTTGTACAAGCCCTTACTAGAAATTAAAGCATATTTGTCCAGCCTTCCATGGCTAACTTGATCTTCCAATAACCACTGGCTAAATCTATCGCAAAAAAGTATTTATAGCAACCAAGCAACCAAAGGGAAACATTGAACCTGGGTAAAGGGTATCTGTCCTGACAAGTAATTACATTTTTCCTAAGCTAATCTATAGCCACCTGGTGAGAGACATCCTTCTTCCTATACCAATAAACAATAGTGTGGCCCAAGGGCTGTTAGAAAGTTTCAATAAAACAGCTTCTAACAGTTGATTCAATTATTTAATGACCTGCGCTTCCTCAACCTTATATTTGTGATAAGGTTTAGCTTGAATTGGAGGATGCTCCCCATTCTCAAAGTATGAATCACTCCCTTCATCTCAACAAAATTGTAAGTATGCTTCACGAAAATATCATAATATTCCTCAAGTGATTAGTGTACTAATCTATCTTGGTCCTTAGTAAGATGTTTCCCAATCGCTGGACCCATAGTAAGAATTTCTTGATTGGATTCCAATTCAAGTCTTGTAAAATCCTGAAATTTTTAACATGATAAATCCAAAAAGGGGGTAATAGTTTAACATAAGCTATCAGAGTTTTTCAATCCACAGTTTTGCTCATTAGTAAGATTTGCCAATAAAACAGGTTGTGCCCCAGAATATGCATAGTTTAACACCCCATGAAAAGGCTCAATATCCTTTATAGAATGATTTGAAACACCTTGGACTTGCAATAAATGGCCCAAAGGAATTATTTAATGTAAAAATGTGTCGACAATAACCTGAGATTTTTGAAGAATAACAATGGTATCGGTGAGAAAAATGGACATAACTTTTTTGATGTCAGCCATCTTGGGTGGTAGAATAACCCAAGGTCCTTCAGCATGATACTAAATAGAATAAGACCACTTTTTCCCTTCCAACAGACAAGCCTGACGCTGGCATGGTGAATAAGAGCATGTTCAGATAATAGCAATGGAAAAAATACCTAAAAAGAGATAGAGAGGAGTTGGGGTAAATAATGACCTCATCATATTCCTGTAAAAATTAGGTCTTCAAAATTAGGTCTTCAAAATTAGGTCATAACTAAAATTATTCAACATGATCTCAGGTACTGTAAAAGTTATTTACCCAATATTCAAGGGAAGTGACTAAAAAGCTTCAATTGACCATGTACTCTGGGGTCCTTCAGTTCCATACTCCTCAAAATGGAAAATGTCAGGCGTAAGTTTGATCGCTTGGTTATCTTAAAAGAAACTAATTTAATGGGTGAGCTAGTAGTGATAATGGCCTTGGAATTGACATGATTCAGTCAAAAATCAATGCAAGTAATCAAACTTCCAAATTGAGAAGGTGACGCTAACAAGGAGGACAAGGAATAATAAGAAAAATGTCATCTTTATTATATTCTGCAGGGATATGATCCCCATGGTTTATACCCAAATCGCCATCAGGATGATAGATCTTATTGGACTTTTCTTCCTTTTTTTTCTCACCCGCTTTTTTCTTAAAACAGCAGTCTTCAGTATGGAATTATTGGTGACAATAGTTACATTAATCATCACAAGAGTTTTCAGATACTGCATACACTTTAGGACAGCTCAGTTTTTTAGAATCATAAATTCAGGCTTTTTCAGTGAATTGAGGTGGCAATTCCAACAAAGCCTCCTTTATGTCCAAGATACTTTGGAAGTTCTTCTTCACACTGATAAGGTAGACTTGCAGCTACGTCCTGGAAGAGAAAGCAGACATAACGGCAGTAACTGCATTGTCAATATTTAACTTTTACAGGCCACAAAGTTTTGCGCCTCCTAATAAACTGATGCATAAAGTCCTTGATAGTTTTATTGCAAAGGGACTTTATTCCCATAAAAGCCTGTTTTTGGGAGGATAGAGTTTGCTCACTTACAGTTTCCTTTGGAAAAGCCTCTTTATCTTGAGACCAAGTAGTACAAGTCATAAGATGTGGAACCATGGTATCCTGTGAAGAACAAGTAAGACAATTAAGGCAAATAGTTCATTGTTTGAAGGTCCATTGCATCCTCAAGAGCCTTTTCATATAATTAAAGGAAAGAAATAATACTCACTTCCCCAGGAGAATACTTATCCTTGAACATTGGTTTAAATTCACAGAATCATTAGCTGTTAGGACATGAACCCCAGGATGCTTGGTTGGGTGGAGAAGTAAGAGTTAGATCCAGAGGCTGAGGAGAATTATTGCACATACAAGTCAGTGACCTCAGTGCAAATTTTATTAATCAAATAATTTTAGCTTCAGATGGCCCACTTTAGCATCTAATATTCATTTTAATTCAAGAATTTTCTCCTGCTGTGCATGGTATTTAAGCTTCAAGGAATTAATCTTAGTTTGAAGAATCTTCCTCTTATATTCACACACCTGTAGCAAGTTATCAGTGTCCTTAGCCCATATTCCCAGGTTATTCAGCTCATTGAATAAGGACTGAGGCGACAAGAGGGGTTCAATAGGTGTCCCATGAGAGTCAAATTACACTCCTTAGCTACTTTATAAAACTGCAATCACAACTGTTTAATCATGTCAGAGAGCAAGCTAGGATTAGACTCAGTGAATAATCAGAGCCTATGGAGCTAGAGGGTTGGGAGAGCTCTGGAAGGCTGGGAGACCCAATGGCACCAGGGGGTCTTGCAGGCCCAGGTGGCCCTACTGGACCAGGAGGTCCACACGGGCCAGAGGCTCCAACTAATCCAGAGGGTCCATTTGGATCTCTAGGTCCCATAGGCCCATTGGTCCCGTTAGGTCCTGGGGGACTTAATGGACCTGGAGGGCCTTGAACCCTGGGGGGACCCATAGTTCCAGGGGTTTCCTCTACTTTGCTAACTTGAGTTTAAAGTTTGTAAAATAGTTGCTCTAATTGGAAGAGGAGATTTCTAATTCCCTCTTATATTAAATGACTTTGGTTAGCAAGGTAGGTAAGGTTATCTAACTACTAAACTTTAATTTCTCAAACTTGTTCCATCAATTGCAAGTTGATGAAGCTAGATATGTCATGATCTAGTTGAGCAATTTGCTGCTGTACATCATTAAGAGGATTGCAGTTACTAGTAATTGCATCTCAGTTATCCCAACTAAACTTGAAGGAAGAATTGAAGAACTCAGAAACATTTACATAAAAGATTAAAGCCCTTCTAGTAGATTAAATATCCCCTGATGATATATTCCCACTACTTGCAATAAGTAGTACAACCCAGGGTGCAAAAATAGTGTAAATATGGGCCAGTACTAACCGCAGAAAATTGAGAGGTTTGGTATAAGTCCCTCATCATGGAGGCACAGCACTGGCCCAAGTCCAAGTAGAATGGATTCCAGGAAAAAGGACCCTCCATCAATTAATTGCTGAATAATATCTTGTAAAGCTTCAGGCTGCATTTGAAAATTTGTAATAAAAACTCAAATTGGGACCGCTAAGCTCTAAATTGGCATGGAATTCCAACGTAAATGACACCCTAAGGGATTTTGTTCCTAGTGGAACAAACCTAGTGCAAAATACTACCCTGTCCATGGTCCTGTGACTCTTTGAGTGCAAAAGAAAATCCATTGTAGTGATTGACATTTTCACTGGTGTGTAACTCAGTTTAGCCCTTGTAGTGCACCACTTTTGCAGTTTTTAATTTCTCTTCAAAAATGGAAGGTATTCTCTAAGAATTACTTTGGAAGAATCTCCATAAATAAAAGAGTTAAATAGATAATAATAAGTATTACTGAGTCAATAGATGTAATTTTTATTCTCAAAAAGACTTAGTATTTATAAGTTTTGTAGAGGCTCACCCTCAATCTGATCTTTTTTAATATCTGAGAGATTAAATTTTCTGATAATATATGATTTGGTAAGCTTATCTCCTTTAGAAGACTTGATGAGATTAAATTTATGGAGATCCTCCTCAACAACCAATGGAGGAATAATTGGGTAATAGATTCAAAGATGGGTGAATCTGGAAAATTTTTGACAAAGGTGACAATTGCTGGATTTTTTTCACTTCTTGGTCCAAAATGGAAATATCTCCTATTTCAGCCACATGAGTTGCTCCCCCATACTTACAGTCAGTTTTTTATTTTATTTAACTGAGGCAAGCTTGTCACAAAATTGACCCTGGGCTCCTCTAGTGCCAGGCCAACCAGTATGAAGACTGGTGGCCCTTTGCTATTTTGCTTTATTGATGTACTAACCCCTACAAGTCCTGCATCCAACCCACCAACTAACCACCAATGGCTTCACCTTCAGCCACAGGCATCCTCAGCGTGTGCCTCGGCATGTCCTTCCCCCTTTCTGGGCAGCTCAGGCACTTCCACTGTAACAAACTGGTCTCCCAAGGCCCAGTCCGCCACTGGCCCTAACATCCACCCCCATATATGGCCTTACCAACTCTGAATGGTCCTGTTCAAATGGATGGCCTTGCCAGGCATACTGGGCCAAGGTGTGGTGCACTGGCCTCTGTCACCTTGGGCCCCCATGCTGAGGTTCATCCCTACAGCCTCTGTCACCTCAGGGTTACCCAGCCAAGGTGTGGTCAACCAGCCTCTGTCACCTTGGGCCATCCTAGCTCCTTCCCCTCTCACCAGGGCAAGGCCACTCTCAAGAGGATCCTGGAACGTCCACCCTATTCCTCTTCTCCTCATTGCACTGCCATCTGCACCCCCAATCCTTGCTTAAATAAATAAAATTAAATAAACAGATTCAGCAAATAGCAGCCTTTATTGGGAATGGACTCAAAGTCAGAATAGAATTTCAATACTGAGGTCCATCAGGGGCTGGCCTTGGATTAAAATACTATCAAAAAAAGGCTAAATGTATTTTCAGTCATGAGGGGCGCAAAAGCCTCCAGAATTAGCCCTGGCAACTCGGCAGCAAATGGGGGAATCCTCAGGATGAACAAACATGTAATTTTTAAATTTAATTAATTATTCCATTATCGACCTAAATAAGAAAATCCTACTCAGAATAACAGAATTGCAACTATCAACACACACAAATCTCATAATTTCCACCTTATGAGATTCATGTAATGATCAACAATTATTACACTACCCCCCTGTAAAACTTGGCAGATCCCAACCCAAACTGGCAGAGCAGGCAAGCAGCGACCAACAACCTAGCTGACAGAGGACCTTTTTCTGTGCAACTTGGGGGAAGTGACTGGAAGTCCAGAGCCCCTGGATCAAATCAACGGATTCTCTGGAGGTCTCTTGGCAGGCACAAGAGGCCATCAACTGCCAGCAGTTTGGCCCACCCCCCAAGCTCCACATCTTCTTTGTGGGAAGGCCCCACAAAACCCACAAAAAGGATTGATGGACCATGCTGACGCTTGGGATATCAACTGTGGCCCACCTTGCAGGCTGTCTGGTAACCACTGCCTGCCAAAGGAAAGGTGAGTATTGAAATAATGTAATGAACTGGGATTCCAAGACACAGTCTGCCACTGGCCCAACATCCACCCCCATATATGGCCATACCAACTCCAAATGGTCCTGTCTAAATAGACAGCCTTGCCAGGCATACCAGGCTGAGGTGCAGTGCACCAGCCTCTGTCACCTTGGGCCCCTGGGCTGAGGTGCATCCCTATGGCCTCTGTCACCTTGGGGTTACCCAGCTGAGGTGCGGTTAACTGGCCTCTGTCACCTCAGGCCACTCTCAAGGGGATCCCAGTACGTCCACCCCCTTCCTCTCCTCTTCATTGAACCACCATCCACATCCCCAATCCTTGCTTAAATAAGTAAAATTAAATAAACATATCCAGCAAATAGCGGCCTTTATTGGAGATGGACTCAAAGTCAGAATAGAATTTAGATACTGAGGTCCATTGGAGCTGACCTCAGATTGAAATACTATAAAAAAGGTTAAATGAATTGTTGGTCATGAGGGGCGCAAAAGCCTCCAGAATTAGCCCTGGCAACTTGGCAGCAAACGGGGGGAATCCTCAGGATGGACAAACACTTAATTTTCAAATTTAATCAATTATTCCATTATTGACCCAAATAGGAAAATCCTACTCAGAATACCAGAATTGCAACTATTGACATGCACAAATCTCATAATTCCCACCTTATGAGATTCATGTAATGATCAATGATCATTACATCCACACTGCCCCACCCTCATGACCCTTCACCAACCCATCTGGGAATGCCCCAGCGAGTCCATCCCTCTTCTTGGGTAGCTATGGCACCTCCCACACTGCACTCCGCTAGGGTGGTGGCTATGCAGCTCATCCACTGATAGCCAGCTGTTCAGGCTCCTGATGGTTCCTCATAGAGAGAAGGCATGGGAGCTGGCAGCGCGGCCACTCCAGGCGTGATCATCTGCATCTATTGGGGATCTCCTATCCCAACTTCCCCACTCTAGTTGCAATAAGCTACTTCAAACAAACAGGAAAGATGGCAAACGAGAGATGTTTATTAGGAGGGAATGAACGACTATTTATTCTACTTTCAGGGCTACTGCGCCCAAGTGCTCTTTGGCCAATCAACTACTGGAAAACCCATTGGCCTCTTAATTCCAAACCTATATCAGATCATGAACTTTTCATTCATACTTCATAGTGATTCCCTCTTAGATCTGATCATCCAATCATCAAATATTAAATTAGGTCAATCCATCCTCAGCATAAGTCGCTGGTTGATTGTATATAAATTCATATATAAATAAGACTTCAAGCATCCTTGGCGTGAGTTGCTGATGCTCCAAATTAGATGACAGAACCATTTTGGACAATTTATAACAGATTTATCAGCTTTCCGCTGGAAACTCCCACAATGATCTTTGGATGGTATTTTGGCAGTGAACGCAGCTTCCGTTGAACCTAAACTCAATCAAATATAACATTAAATATTATCAAACTAGGCGATTAGCTGGCAATTATGCCTGACTAACCAAAACCCCTAATTCAGATACTATCAGAAGGATTCATCTAGTTAAAATCTTGACAAAGCTGACCAGAAGATGGACATTACTGATCTCTGAGGAGCACAAATATTATACTAGAATTTAAATGAACAGAAAGAGACAAGTGGATCATTCAAACCATAAAAAAATAAAATTAAAATTAACCAACCAGGCCAGATGTGGTAAACTGCTATGCGTCTATAGGGGGGTGAGTCAGAATTGGGAGGCTCATCTTCCTCCTCTGTATTGGATAGTGTACAGCAGAGCACTGAGAGCACAGGCATGGGTGCATCCTCAAAATGGGGGTCAAGGTAGCAAAGTAACTCAGGAAGCTTGAATTCAGCTATGAGGAGGGTGGTGATATATTTGGAAAGGGCTTTTTCAGCCTCAAGGTGAACTTTGGGTAGCATGGTAAAGTTGGCAATGTTATTGCTGGTAATGCGGGTCTTGGGGCCAAATTTTATGACCATTGCAACTTTTGTACTGCCTTGTGGGCAACTTTTTGAAATTGGAGGAATTTTTTTAATTTGTTGCATGGGGGAAGGATAGGGATGGGTACCCCTTTGGCCAAGACTGCAACTGATTTTGCTTTGGCCTTTCAGAGGGGGCAGCAATCAGAGGAGGCAACAGCCTCTTTGGTGAGTTGGTGGTCACTTCAGAATTCATTTACATCTGAGCTTAGAGTATAACAGCAAGTTGGAAATTGAGCTGCATATTTTGCATTTAGGTATATTTTGAAGCCTGGGGCCTTGACTGAGTTAGGGATAGAATTTCCCAAATCATCAGCTTTCTCCAAATAATCTCATGAGTTTGGTTGAAGATGATAGGTTGGTTGGCATATGGATAGGCTGGAGGGGGTAGGTGGGTGGGTTTTTGTTGAATTTACTGGGGTCCATGCTGGCTCCTGATTAGTTAGAGTAGGAGTGGTGGTTTGAAATATTGGTTCCTTATTGGTTTAATTTGTGGTAGTTACATCTACTATTTTTGGGTGGGAGGGATGGAGAATTGTGCCCCATTTGAAAAAGGATTTTATGTTGGCTATGGGAGCATCATGGGGGGAGTCAAGCATGTGGGCTCCATCTCAGGCTATGGTGGGGCAGTGCCACTTTGGGTGGTCCAGGTCAAAACAAATGGGGCAAATCATGCACCCCCTATCTACTCTGGCATAGAAAGAGTGGTCAGTGGCAGAGGGGACAACGGTGCAAGGGGGAATCAAAATAGCAATTTTTCTTGATTGGGCATATGGTTGCAAAGACGCAAGGGCCCACTAGTTAGTTGGCTCCATTGGAAACCACAAATGTAAAATGGGGTCAGTGACATATACTGACAACCCAACTATTATTTTATTATATAAAGTTTCAAGGAAGAGGTGGGTGGGGAGGCCTGCAAATTGAACCACAAGATTGGTATCATCAGGCAACTGAGTGTGAGTGGTTGAGATAGGGGTTTTCTAGAACTTCAGGGAAATGTTGGCTGCAATTATAGCATCATCTTCACAGGTAAAGCTAAGGTTAAAGTACCACTTATAGGGGTGGAAGTTGATAGCCTGCAGGCTGCATAAGCGCCTGGGTTAATTTGATTATTGTTTGTCATTGAAGGAAACAAGTTGCCATATTTGACCTGGAGGCCAAGTTGTTTCTTGCTTTAGGGGAGCACAATGGGGCTACAAGGTACCATTTGAGAATGTTCAAGGTGGAGGGCAAGATCCTTGGGGGAGTGTATTGCCCTGAGGAATTGGGAGGCTGGTCAATCTGATTTGAAAGCATTTCCCCGCTGGGTGGAAGATGTTAGGGGGGTTTCACTACTGCCCCATTTTAGAGCATGTGGGCAGTCAGGCCAAGGACATTGGTGGTTTGTTGTTTGTCTGTTTTTCAGATTTGTTTAGCTCTTCTGTATTTCTAAATTCTCTCAAATGTGCTATAAAGCATAAATGACCTACAGTCAGTTTAATGATATATTTTTTGAAACTTAACTTTTTGATTGTGCCTATTGAATAACTGTTGTAGCTTCAGATTTCTTATGTGTATAATTGGAACACCTAGTTCTAACTCTTTGTATGAGATATAGCTTGATGCAGTTAAAATATTTAACCCTTTACCTTGTTAGTATTCATCCTTTACATTTAAATCATGACTGATGAAGTATTATTTTTTGTCTTCTGGAAATTTATGAAACATCAGCAATTTACTGCATTTACTTGTTTGTTTCTTGATGCTAGTATCACAATATCAAATAAATATAATAGTACAAATTAATAAAGTTTAAATATCCCATAAACTTATTAATTGACTCTGCCAATAAAAAACTCACAACATAGTGATGGCAACAAATGTATCATAACATTAGTTTCTGGTATTTTATAATTATTTAAAGTTAATAAGTAGTAGACTTATAAATATTGTTACACCTTTAAGTTGAATTCTCATAATAATTGTGAGTGATACTGTTTCAATGGCACAATATATATAGTATTTTTTGTTGTAATTATATACACTATCAGCTCTGATTCCTTAAATAACTATGGAAATTATCTGGCTAATAACTTTAAAAATAGTAAAAAATTGATTCAACTATAAGTCTATCATTACACATGATCTTTTAAAGTTCTTATAAGATCTTCAAATAATTGATAGATGTATATTAATTGGCAATATACTACTTGACAGTTATCATGAATTATTTAATACAATCATACAACATAAACATCTTTAAGAATGCTTAAGTTTAGCTTAATTTTCTAAAATATAACATATTAACATGTCTCATAATTTAGCAATTCATATATAAGTTATGTAACATAGGTAAAATTTATAAACAATCTTAGTTGATAGATATCATGTACATTCAGAACTGACTTTAAGTTCATGTTTGATAGAAACATTACCTTTTATAAAAATTAATAAGATATTGGTATTTAAATATCTGATAGCAATCAACATTTTTTTATTCTAAACCTTCTCATATCATCTCAGGCAAACATCTCACCAAGCTTTAATAAGAATTTTTTGTTTAAAATTAATTATAGTGAATGTATCAAAAGGTAAAGTAAGATTTAATTAAGGAGATTCTTTCCCACCTCTATTAACTTAAACTTATTTGCTTAACATTTTAGATATACAGGGTACTTTTCTTGCAAGTGTGATTTTTAATACAAAGTTTGCGTTTGAACCATCCCTGCTAAGGAGTGATTGGTTTTATATATAACCATCTTCATTATTATATGCTTGATGTTGTGGGCTACAACCTGTGGTTGACCAATCAAGTTAAGCAAGGGTTAGATAGAAAAGTTCTTTAGATAACTTATGTTTGCACAAACATATGCAATTAAAGACACATTATGATATAAAAATAATAGCTGCTGAAATATTGTATAAATTTAAACTTCTACTTAAAATATGACTAACAATCAAACTATCTTCTAGGTTTTCATTTTTTATGATATTTGGCATTAACTATAAATTATTCTTTATCCTTTCAGAAGATTAGCACAATAAAGGTAATCATTATTTATAAGTTTAAGATATGTTATATTAGTAGTCTTAAATTCTAGTAATTTATTAGGGTTTTCACTGGATTTAGGTAACATTTCTCATATTTTGATTTTGCTATCTGCTATAATTATTGTTTGGCCTATCAGAGGGTCAGTATAATAGTTAACCAACAATTTGAAATTGATATATCAAATCAGTAGTTTATATCTTGTAATAGAATTTTGGGTATCTTGCTAAATATAAATACCTGATTTTAATGAGTTTTAAAATATTTTTTATAATATCAACTTCAATTTTCACTTATCATTACTAAAGAATCAATATCATTCTATTGAATATCTGCTTTGAGTGTGCAAAGTTTTATTAGATTTGGTTTAATAGGTTCTGAGATTACTATGGACACAGATTCTTTTAGAGATTCTTCTATAAATGAAAAAATTATTTGAGGTGGGTCGACCTTGGGTCAAACATACTACACCAAGAAAGTTTTCTAGCCAGTACAGGTTTCGAACTCAAAACCTGCACTAGGGGTGGAAGCAGTTTTAGCCACTCAGCTAACCACCCTTATCCTTCTATAAATGGTTGACTGATTACTTTATAAAAACCAACGGTTAATTGACATATTGATTCAAATTGGAGAAAGCAAATGTTGAGTGAGTCAAATTTAAGATTTTGGTTAATACTTGTTTGGTGCTAATTTAAGTTTTTTGCTTCCTTTGGAGTGTGAGTTTAAATAGCGATTGGGCATACTATTATTGCAAAAAGCGTTTTTCTATAATAACTTTATTTATTTTTAACCTATTGTTACCAAATAAAGTGGAGAACTAGCGCTAGGTACCCGCTATGAGTGTGCAAAGTTTCATAAAAATTGGTTTGGTAGTTTCTGAGATTTCCCGCGAACAACATAGACCCCCTAGAACTTTATTTATCTAAAAAAGCTGTTTATACACATCAAAGCTTAAAATATTGATCCAAATATAGTTCTATATTAGACCCTAAACACGTTTTTGCAATCTCTGATAACTTGTTGTAATAAGCTAAAAGGATTTATATCTATTTTCTGCTTTCTTTTAATCTACGCATCATCTAAATATATTAGCTTTTACGCTTCATATTTTAAATTGTTTTACAGTTAAATCAATATATAAATCCTTTTAACTAAGATATTATAGTTTGATTGGGTATAACAAGCCGGTTTGGTTTCATATAATGCATTTTAACTAATAACTCTAAAAGAGTGTAGTCTATTAGAAATAGTCATCATTTGATCTAGTCAAACCTAACTACTTTATATTGCAAAAAATTAAACAGTTGATATTTATATAGCATTTAAATGCTATTCGAATAAAGCTTAAAATAACGATATAGCCTTTTCAGAGTTTAACACGTTCGTCGCCATGTCACCCAAATACGGGTGACGGGGCGACGAATGTGTAATGAACAATTTGTAGGGTTAGCATCACTAATAGCAATTTGAACATGATGTTTCGAATGAAATCAAAGCGGTAAAAAACTACCCAAAACCACCATTGGAGCTCAGAAGGAGTATGTAAGAAAAAGGCACGCAAAACGAAGTTCCTAATTGCATGGGTAGAGGAAATCCTAGCTGCGTGGGTAGAGGATACAAAATAAGAATATTAGAAATATTTATATTATAAAATAATTATTATTAATTTATATTTATGATGAGAGATTATATTATATTATGGTGTATTATGGTATTCGCTAAAACAGTCTAGACACATTTGTCGTGATTTTGGACATTTGGGACAATAGGGTATATTTTTACATTATTTTTGCTTCCTGGCATTCGACAATTTGTCGATAGTCACATTTGGATCCCGTGAGAAACTCAACTGAATCACGCTGGGCGACGAACGTGTTAAACTGGTAGTTAAGAGCATCAGCAGACTAGGAAAAATGAATTTATTTTTAAATGAACGCACAATGGCTAAAAAATGCGCAGAAATATGCTTTGGAACTGAGAAACTATCTAATGGCATTGTATTAGAGGCTTAGTAACAAAATGGCCAAGTTCCACCCAGTATGCATATAAACAACATTGTATATTATATTCTCTAAAAGTCAAATTCTACTTTTATTGCTAGTTAATCAAAGCTCAGAGGAAAACAAAACAAGCTCTTTAAATCTCTAGTTGTTGTAGACTGCAGGCCTATATGTGTAGATAATTACTTGTAATTTAAGTAAAAATGCCCAGTTTTCTTTGAAGAGGCAAGTAAAAAACTGAAAAATCTTGGATAATTTTTGAGTACACCAAAGTACAAACTAAAATGCTTTAGCAAATTGAGTCATCATAATAAGTGTTAAGGGTATTAAAATTGCGGGTTTGGCATAATTTTAATTTGATTAACAAAAGAGTTGAAACTGCGCGCTTTACGAACATCAGTGTTTCAAATGATGGGTCAAGCACAATAAAATATGATTATCGAGTTAAAGATTACTCGTGGGCTATTAAAACCAAGAAAACAGCTTCGAATAAGCCTTGAATAAATTATAGAAAAATCTTACCGTAAAAAACAGTATAAAAAGTCATCGCGTGACGCTGAAAATAAAAAATAAAAGTTTTTACAACTATGCCTCAATAACCATATCTAAAAAGGATTATTCAAAAAGTATAGGATACAACCAAAAAAATAAAATGCATATAGCGAGAAAATGACTGATGATATTAAAACATAAATTTAAAGAAACGCTACGTTAGAATACAAAGATCATAAGGGTTAAGAGTTTTAGTGGAATTAGCTGAATAAGCACTGGTTTCAAGAATATAGCGAGGAGATTTCTCGAGAATCCCAAGATAATAGTCAAGAAATGTTCTAGGTGAAACAATTAGATCCCATTTTATGAGAAAACTAAACTCCAACTCAAGGATATTAAGTTCTTGAAGGGTGATACCCCCTAATTTGGCATATTGTACATTTGTCCAGTAAAAATCACAAAAGATTTTTGAGCCGACAGTTATGGCAGTGATAAGATACCTGTGTACAGTTAAAGAGGTTATAGCAAAGCTTGGATTGTACTTGCAGAGACGATCAATATAAACCAGAGTTGCCAATAAAACTTCGTTTTCTATTCGCGTAAATTTGACAATCCTAGACAGGTAATCAGCAATACTTATTCCTGGTACTGCCCTGAATGAAAACGAGTGATAAATGCGTTTGCTGCTGGATTGATATCATTTCTGCTGACAAGCTCATTCAAAAGTTCAACTACATAAATGTAAAATTGAATGAAAACAAGGCGAAGGAAGAAAACAAGGAAAAAACAAAATGCACCAGAAACAATTTAAATAACTTTAATAGTTAAACAAGCTCAATGGTTACCTATAAGATTAACAATTCTAAATTGATCTACTTCATAATAACTGCGTGGATAAATAAAATCTGTATCGTTCATTTCTCAGCTGCCTATTTTACATAAGTAGTTATCAGTCAAATAGTTATGTGTATATTGATAAGAGTGCTATTTACAGCGTGGACATTGCTTAAAGAAATAGCTTTTATCCTGGGCTTGTATTTTTAGCACACAAAGTTTCAAAAAGCTGATTTAATTAATTATTCAAAGTGCTTTAAAATCATTGGTGAAATCATCTTTTAACGTAGTACTGAGTAGTTTAACAGATTCCTTCAGCGGCAGATTAGCCAATTTTTAGGCCAATATCAATTAACAAATTTCAGGATCTCGATCCAAAATTGAAAATTACTTTAGATTGCTTACCTAATTAGTATTTATTAGAATGAAATAAAATCAAGAGACTAAAAAACATACA
This sequence comes from Massospora cicadina, assembly GCA_022478985.1. Taxonomy (NCBI): domain Eukaryota; kingdom Fungi; phylum Entomophthoromycota; class Entomophthoromycetes; order Entomophthorales; family Entomophthoraceae; genus Massospora; species Massospora cicadina. The sequence goes on from JAKSZP010000179.1 coordinate 126,648, forward strand.
TATAGGTCGAATTGAGAACCTTCTCCTTTTTCAAAGTCGGTTAAAAAGCGTTTCCTTACGTAAGATTAATAACGACATGTTTTAGCTTCATATAGTTCTAAATTATATAAACCTTACTTATATATTTTAAATTTTAAATTTTATTCGAGGTGGGGCCGACCTGGGATGATACCGCACCGATGAGGGGAAATGAAGAAAATGGGAAAGGAGGATAAAACCCGGAAAACCTCCATGCGCGGCGTATGATAGGCCAGGAACTCCATGGACCGCCTTTGCTATTCGCTATCTCGGTTCGGGGCATTAGTGCGCAACGCCAACACAGTCATAATCGTCCCCTACCCAGTTCACTACTGGGATCGAACTCGGGGGGGCAGCGGTAGAGGTCCCTATTCTACCACTGGGGTATCCTCCCTAACCTTATATAAAAATTATTCGAGGTGGGTCGACCTTGGGACAAACCTTACTTATATAGTTTAACAATTATCAAACTGCTTACCTGAGAAACTTTGATACATTACCCTTAAGTCTCATTGATTTTATCACACAAAAACTTTATTCCCAATTATATAAAAAATTAATATTATCAATCTAAAATATAACTAGATAAATAATTGATAGCCTGTTCCCGATTCTAGTATCAGTAAAATCTTAAATTCTTTTGATTGCAAACATACTAACAGTGTAGTTATAATAGGGAATAAACTATAGTTATTCTCTGTATGAACCAATAAATACTAGGTATAACTATTCTACTACCTTGGATGTACTGCCCACTTATATCACAATAAGGGAGAGCCTATCACCAGCAAAGCCCCTGAAATAAATTGACATATGGCTCACACCCTGGACAAAGTATATGTGAGGTCAAAACCATAAGTTATCATGCATGTGTTGAATTTTAAATGCCTTAGTATCAGAATTTTATATATCTATGTAATTTATTGCCAAAGTGACATGCTCACTCAGAGAGTGCTGATATTTGAGGTTGAGCCACTGACAATAAATTATTTGTTTGTTCACAGGGTTCACCAACAGCCAAATTGGAGGGTCTACTTCTTGTGTACATAGAACTTTTTCTCACAGTTCCAAGTATGTCCAAATGTGTTGAAGCCTTGGAATTATACATAACAGGGCTACTTCAGAGAATAATGGAACTCTCTCAACTTCTGCAGACAACATGAAGGCTAAATCCAAACCTTTTACTGCTATAAATGTATTTAGAGTTATTAGCACCAAACAAAATTATCAATAATAGAGTTATATCTTGTAAAAAATGTTACATCATTGATATAAATATAAAAAGTGCCTGTAGTTTTTGGGAAATAGGGGTATAAAATAAGGTTCTGATTCAAAACAAATCATTTTTTTCTCACAATGTGATTATGCATTTTCTGCTTAGTTTTAGGCCCAGTGGAGTCCATTTCTTTAATTCTCTGGGATCTTCTAGCTTCTTTATTGAATTGTATAGAGCTTTAGTCTGCTTGTGACTGTGTGGATGCTACTCTGTTTGCTCCTGGTTTTCTCATGACCCCTGTGAGTGTTGCAGCTGCTTGGATATATTTGTAGCCTTAATTTATGGAGCTTGTAAAGTTAATTTTCTTCCTGTTTTTGGCAATATTGGTATTTCTCAGCTTCATACAAATGGGGAACCTCTCTTTGTATGAGTTTTTGGTAATTTACCCATCATTGGCAGTCAAACAAAAGGGTAAAAAGAGGTTCCTCTAAGGCATTTTCTGTGACATTGTGCGCATAGTCATTTGGACCATTTTTTATACTTCCAGGTTCTGTCATCATGCTGACCAACTGGTAGATTATCTTGTCAGTCAGGGGTTATATAATGTCCTCTGGTAATAGAATTTTAGGCCCTCTGAAGCCAAAAAAGGGCTTTAGATTTTTGTAGATTCTGATTGCTGACTGTGTTAGTTTGGAATCAATCTTCATTCTGGCCAGCTAGTTTATCAGTTTAAAACTAATATTATTAAATTAGAGGTTTCAGGAGTTTTATTCCATAGGGTGTGGAATTAACTCCTATAGTTGTCATTTTTCAACATTACCCTCATTAAGATGAAATCTAGGAAAAGACTTCAAGTGCTGTGATAAACTTAGTTATAGTTGATTTGGGTAGTGTCACTCTTAATATAATACTCAGTCCCTCTTCTCATGACAACTGTTTCAGATTCTTTCCAGATGTCCTGTAGCTTCTCAGGTTGTCATCTGTGCATGTGATAGAACATCACCTTCTGTACCACCTTGATATGAACAACTTGGGTTTTTGGTCACTCTCTTTGGTACTTAAATTTAGTGAATTAATTATGTTGCTGCTGATATTCAATTGAACCTTGACTAAATTTTCTGTTAACTCTTCCTTGTATCTTCCAGGAGGTAGATTCTTACTATTTGCATCCATCACTGAAACTAACAAACTTGGTTATAAAGCTTCTTAACTATATAACGCCTTGGATGGAGACATGCCAATAGCCCTGTGGTAGCTTTATTGGTAAGTGAACAAGGATGATGGCAACAAGCTTTTCTATTTGGATATGTGGTTGATTGTGATCTTCTTTAAAATAGATGCAAGGGTTCCATCGACTCTTTTTATGATAACATTTATAAATGGTGAGTATGGCGTGGTAAACTGCTATTTGAATCCTGATGAATTCATAAGTATCTCACAATATATGAAAAAAGTTCTATCCATTGTCAGAAAAAAGAGTTTAAGCCATCCATGATATGTAATAACATGATGGTAATGGAACCTAATGGCAACTCTTTTGGTAAATGCCTTTACTGCAATCATTTCTGTCATGGTTAAATGACTTGATAGTAGGCACCAACCCCAAGGACAAGGCTGGGTGGCAGGGGCCCAGAAGGTGAAACTTCAGGCTCTCCCTGACCTCAAGCACACTTTAGACCAACGCTGGGTACAATCCAAATATGCCCAAGTTGGTACTAGTGAGGTGCAAAACGCTCAGCCCCTTGTATTGGCTCAAGCATTAAAATGTATGAGTTATTCAATTAATGAAGATGGTTTGATTTAGTCGATTAAGGAATGGTGGTTCAAAACCTGTTCCATTTACAAAATATTGCATTTAGGTAGGGTACAACTTCAATCAATTACCAAAGTGAAGTCAGTTTCAGCGTATTCTATTACTTTGGATGAAAGTGTTTACCTATTGATGAATTAGTGCTTGGGATTGCTTTGGCAGACCCAGAATTATCCCAACAAGGTTTAAAATTGTTTTTTGTGACCAACATTCCTTGTTGATCAACTTTCCACAATAAACTTTTCCATTTTTTTCATTTTTGTTTATGTTATTTTGGAAGATCCTGTGTGCAGACCTCTTCTTATGTTATTATTGCCCAGCACCCTCTGCTGGGCTCTAGTAACGTTTATTTGGGTAACTAGTTCCCTAACGTTGGCTCTGTGCACTGTTCACTACCACGCTGTAAACAAGAGAGTTATAGACACTCTTCTTACAATTTCTGTCCACTGGGTAAAGAGATAAATTACTATAATTATAAACTGGTTACCAATTGATGACTTTGGGAATGGTCCAATAATATTAATGAAAATTTTGTGAAATGGCGCACTTGGAGTAACAGGCTTAAATTCAAACTTTTTTGGAAAAGTCTTGTATAGAGACATTCACCACAGAGCTCCAAGCCTGACTTATGTCATCCAATATAGCCTCCCAGTAAAATCTCTCCTCAAGGTGCTGGTGCATCTTCTGTAGCCATTTTGTAACCTACTAGGGGGTTCCTTTTAAAACTAGTGCCATTCATTTTCTTGGTATTACATATAGTAACCATTTCTTTTGTACTTTTCTCCAGCTGTATATCTTGAAATCAAATTCTCTAGAACAACTCTTAAGTATCTTATTAACTATGTCATCTATTACTTTCATTACACTTCTGGTTTTTCTTTAAGCTCATAAATCTTATCACTATCATGGTATCTAAAATAGAAGGTGGGAAACTGCAACAAGCTATCTAAGTTTTAGTGCTACACTCCTACCTGGCGCAGGTCTTAATTTGTAGCCTTTCAGCTGAAAATCCCATCATGATAGCTTTTTATCTGGATCTTTTGAGTTTGTAAACCATCCAGAAATGCATAAACTGTAATAATCTTAAAGTGTATGCCATAAAAATAGGGTCAGAAGTGGCATACTATTCTGATCACTGCTAGGCACTTGTTTTCTGTAACTGTGCAGTTGCACTAAGCTTTGGTAATTGTCTTTAAGTAAAACTTAAAAAGGTAGTCTGCTCCTTTTTTGTCCAACTTTGCTAGTCTAGCGCCTATACAAAATCATTAGAAACTGTATATATATATAAGATCTTTAGAAATTTAGAAATAAAGCTTGAGTTTAACAGTTAGAAAATCCCAGTTTCTGACTGCTATATAATAAATGATTCTTTGGCGCACTGACAGCACCAAAGAAGCTTAACTTTGAATAGGGAGAGGTTTGGGGTGCTGACAGCGCTAAACATTCCTACTACAAGCTGGTTATACAAAGTCCTCTATTGTAGTTGGTCCAACCCAACCATGTAAAAGCTTTTTGAAACTGGACACCCAAAAAGATCAACAGGTAAGCTAGGTATACTAACCCCAAAACAAACTTTATTTTTATTTTGGAGATAAAAAGGGCCCACCAAACAGAGCTCATCTGGGGAGCAACTGACAATGCTCCCCAGGAGGAAAATCTAAAGGTATAATTCTGAAGTGAGCATTGAAATTGGCAGTTGAATCTTTTAAAGGCTGCTCTACAGGGTCCTCACCCAATTCATTGATTAGGATTGTATGAGCTTAATCTACAATTTAGATGAGGCACAACCCAGCGCCCAAAACTGACTGAACCAAAAGTCCTTTTAAACAATTTGACTTGTATTTAGAAAATCTTAGTTCAAGCTAAAATGCAACAATTGAGACAAACTCAATTATTACAATACTTCAGACTTTATCATAGCAGAAAGTAGTAAAAATGATATTATAAACAAGAAAGGCTTTTAAAGATATGCAATAACTTTTATCTTTCTTATAAAAGGAACAATTAAAAATGAGCAAGGTATAGGAATGCAATTTTATTGGTATTAGAAGGCTTTAGGATAAAAACCACATTTAAAAATTTCTGGTGGTTTAATTAAGGAACATCTATTTTTGCAATGGTTAAATATGAGTTTTGTACTTTCTAGATATTGATTTAGACTAATGTTTGATAAGGCTTGGCTATCTGATTTAGTGCCATACTTTTCTAAAATCACTTAAGTGAGTGAAAAACACATATAGTCATTAAAAGCATTGTGTTTGTAGTAAACTAGTTGAAACTAACAGAGGAATTAGGTAATTAATACTTCATGCGCCAACAAAAACTTAGTTGGACTTTGAGAGTTTTATAATAGATTTATCCCTTCATTAAAATTTGTAGAGAATCCACAACTAAACATGGTATTAAGATACCACAAAAGTATGAGCAAGTTCATATCTGTGACATTGAATTATCTATGAAACCACTTTTAGTTTACTAGAAAGAAAGAGCTGTAAAAATGTACTTCTGCCCATATAGCTTAAAGTAATGGTTCCCTGATATCATAATAGTCTTAAGAGCAAGTTTGGAATAGGGAAGTGGACTACAGAGAAGTTTTTTATATGCTGAAATTAAAACTAAAAACTCTTTTTATGTTTTTGAATAACTATAAATCTTTTAAGCTATCATTTTGCACTTCTGAGGTCCAGTGGACTAGTGGCTTCTATGCACAAAATTAAAGAACCTATACTCAATTATCTGATGCAAGAAATTATAAACACATACCAAAATTAGTGGCTAATGACATCTTAAGTTTTTTTTCAGTTCACCTCACTTAACTTTATTATGTATAGGTATCTTACCATAGGAACCATGAAGATAGACCATAGGTTCATTTGCTGGCTTACCAATATAATAGTTAGCGTTTATGTAACCTCAATAAACAATAAATTTATCAAATAATTAATCCTTAACTACCCTTACATTACAAATTATAAATCTGTGGAGCTATATAAGTAAACTGAAATACCTGGATTCAACACTTTTTTACTAAGAGCTATAATGAATTTTTATACTATTATATCTATACAAAAATATAGAAACTGTACTTAAGAGAGCAATCTAAATGAATACTCACATTTTTGATTTACCCCATATAATTCCTATAAAAGTGCTGTAACATATATCAATTCAGCCTATACTTCCAAGCTAAAGTATAACTTTTTTAGAGTATATTATTTTTTAGAGGCAGAATTGTGTTTTTTGATTTCGATCCAATGTAAATTATTAGGATAGGTGCCATAATGCTGTACTATTACCTGGAAATGGATTAATTTAATCTAGATTATACATTTTTATACTACTAGAACATTTAAAATTAGAAACATAGATATTATAGATAGATAATACATTATACTTATAAGGTTGCTAAGTTTATCCTAAAACTAAAATAAAGCTATTTTTTAAGTAGCTTTTAGACAATTTTACCTAAGTAACTTGATTCTAATTGAAGGTCTATATTAACTTTAGTTGTATGAAAATTTTCCCTATTAACTTTAAAATAACATTTTCAAGTTACAAGATCACTTTTTGTAAACTTATCACAATCCTTGAGCTAGTTCTAAAGCACAATTGCATTAGGGTTAATTTACTATAAAGTATAATATGCATATATGTTCTCACTATGCTAGTCTAGTTATATTTTTATTATACTATAACGCGCTAATACAAGTTTGAGATTATATAATCACCAGTCTTACTTTTACCTCAAATATTTAAAGTATATCAATAAGCATTATATACATAATACAGATCTGAATGTCTGATTATTCCTTATAATCCTGTATTTAATTTCATACTTTAACTTTATGATAAGATCAGGGATAAACTTGAAATTTTACTTAAGGCTAAATGCTAATAAATAGATAGTAAGTGCTATTTTTAAATGTGGTATAATGTAATGAATTATATCATGTGTTAAATTATAGAAAAAGGTCTGAATGATTAGTTAAAAAGCCATATATACATAGGAATCTAAAATTTATTATATCCATCTATTATATTTTTGTAAAACTAAAAGAAGTTTCTTGTATTTTATAAGCTATCAGCATCTAAATTTTACTCTACTAGATGGCTTTAAAACTATAAAGTATATGTTTTTACATTTATGGTAGAAGCTTAGAAATTATTTAAATTTTTTTTTGATTTCATAGATTATATTGTAAGCAACTAACACTATAAAAAGTTATTTACAAAGCATGTCAAAAATTAGTAAATGGAAAAAGGAACACCAACATTATCATGGGTGCTGGACAAAAGTTTCCCCAAAGCTTCCTCGCCTTTTGATATGGCTTCCTAGGCTGATAACCTAGGGGCTATATTAGGATTTTTTTAATTTATGATAATCCCTTTGTTTGGCTCATTTGCAAATAAAGATGCGTGGCGGCTCCCCCTTTTGGGTTGGGCACCACTAGTGCTAAAAATACCAACATTATCATCACTATAATATATATACTTGATATAGACTTAAGCTAGGAGATATAAGTTGAACCCTTTATACTCTATCTAGAAAAAACTTACTTTAGTCTGTGTTCAATAGATTGCAATGTTTTTATAAACTTGCATAAGTAGGTTAAAGTAAAAAGTTATGTAAAGTTTGTTTAGCATATAATAATTAGATACATACTTGTTATTTTATTTAACTAAAATCACTAAAAAACTCTAGATAATTAATAGAATTATCTGCTTTGGAATCATGATAAGGTTTTATATCTATATCTACTCTCTGTCAGCTACTTATACTTTATATTTAACCTAAACTACAAAATCTTGTTAAAGATTAATATAATGCTGATTATATTTTCAAAGCAAAGATGTGATATCTTGGCTTCTTTTATCAGCCTTTTAGCAAGCTATATTAAAAAATGCAATCTAGTTTATTATCATATATTCTATCTACTTATTTTTTAAAGTTAATGCATTTTGATACTTTGTGAAATTTTCACAACTTAAAGATCAAGTTATGTGCAGAAGGTCAAGGTACATGATTTTGATAAAGTTATATAGAACTGAAGAATGTAGTTTCTTTGTTAAATTCAAAAGAGATGCATTTGAACTAAATGTTAGTAGTTTATTATATTATTATAAAAAAGCTTTAGATTTGTCTAGTTTAATAAACTATATTTTAGCCCTTTGATCAGAGTATAATTCAACCATAAATTTTTTTCTTATTTAACTGAGACAAGCTGACCAGGGGATGGACAGTACCAAGCTCCAAGGAGCAAAACTTATACTAGAATAGATTTTAATGAACAGAAAGAGATGAGTGTATCACTTAAACAAAATCAAAAAATAAAAATAAAACTAAAATGATCCAGCCAGGTTGGATGCATTAAACTTTTATGCATCCATGGTGGGGGGTGAGTGGAGATCAGGAGGCTCATCTTTCTCCTCTGTGTTGGACAGTGTATGGCAGAATGCCAGAAGCATGAGCGTGGGTGCATCCTCAAAATGAAGGCCAAGGTAGCAGAGTGGCTCTTGCAGCTCAAATTTAGCTATAAGGAGGGTGGTGATATATTCAGATAGGGCTTAATTAGCCTTGAGGCAAACTTTGGGTAGGGTGGTGAAGATGGCAAAGTTGTTTCTGGCAATGCAGGTCTTAGAGAGCCAAATTTTGTGACTATTGCAACTTTTTGTATTGCTTTGTTAGTAACTTGGTGGGACTGGAGGAATTCTGTTGGAGATTCAAATGCAATGACCAATTCTAACCAAAACCAAGGTTCAATCTCTAAGTCTAATAAGATCTTGAAAACCCCATTGGTGATATCTGATTCTTGGTAGACAAAAAATTGACCCTTCAGAGTTATCAGCCTCCTCTGATGGATGGAGCTAAGCAATCCAAAGGGGCTAAGCAACTCAAAGGGGCTAAGCAACCTGAAGGGGCTAAGCTCTCTGCAAGAAGGTTGACCCCATCTGATAACTTTATAAGATCTAACCATCACAAGTATAGTAATAATAATCAGCAATATTGGTCTTCTATTATAGGTTATCTTATCTCAGTTAAAGCACAAAGATCCTTAGAGTAACTACAAAATTAACTCTATAAATATCCCTCATTTTTAACTAATATTTTACCACTATTTTTGCCTCACATAGCTTAATTTTTGTCAATTTATAACAAAGTCCTGTATTCCAATTAAAATTTATTATTGGAATGAAACTAATAACTTTGTTGCCTTAGTTCCACCTTTGCTAGAGCCACAAAAATATTAATTTTATAGCCTTCTTAGCGCCTGAATATTGCAATTTCTCATGAAATTCTTATACTGGTGCTTTTGCTAGGTCTGTTTCCAAGGCTACCTGGTGAAAATATATTTTCACAACAATGAATATGTCTAGTGAAGAAAGCCCCTCTTTTGAGGAATCAAAGAGTATCACCAAATGGGTACACTTCAACAGGCAGGAGATGGCTTCCACTGATATCATTGATCTTCATTTTTGAGCATCTATGGACTTAGCCATTGAGGGACCTGACCAAGATAATTATCAATTATAATCTGCAGATGTGGAAGAAACGGTCAAGGGCTTAATAAGGGGGGCTATTCAGCTTGGTGCCCGTTCTAACCTAGACCAAGAATCTAAGGTTGCAGCTGATATGATGGACTTATATAACAGAGTGGTTTTACAACATACCAAAGTTGGTTTGGTTAGAACAGAGCAGTATCTCTGGCAGTATGTGCATCTTGCCATTCATCACATACTCCAGATTTTGGGGTTACTTCATCTTGATATCCAACGCCAGTTGACCCTGGTGCAACAATTTCATTCACAGCTATCCTCTTTATATGAGACTGCTTATAACTTTGGTCAGGATAATCATGAAGCCATACTAAATAATAGAAGAAAAATCAATGATCTACATAACCATCTGGTGAGAATTGACAATGGAGTTATGGGTTACATCAACCAAGAAGTATCACAACAGGTTAATGATATCACTAATCCTATTCAACACTAAACCACTACCATTGAAGATGAGATTACTAAACAACCGGGACAATTGCAAGCCCAACATGAGGAACACTTTGTTGAACTTGACGGGCTAGTTCACAACTTATCCAAATTGTGGATACTATTTGAGAAGGTGGACCCAGTCCTTTTGGTCCTCCTGGACCTCTGGAACCACCTAGTTCTCCTTCAGTGACCCTGGGACCCCTGGTAAATGAGGTCTTCAAGGCCTTGCAGGTCAACAGGGCCCTCCTGGGCCTGCAGGTTGCAACAGTTTGCAAGGACTCCCAGGACCTCCTGGTCCCCCAGCTCAATGCTTTCAGTTCACAATTCTGAACCTTTGAGTATACTGGTAACAAGAGTACAGGAGTTAGAAACCCAAATCTGAGCCATAGCTCAAAGGTGTTTCTATCTCTAGAAGGCCTTCCAACTAACCCAGATTATTCACTAACCAACTTACTGGATGGTGTTGATAATGCTCATCATCTATGTGATGCTAACCAATCTACACAAGAAACTCAGTTTGCAATGTTGACAGCTTCCATTGATTGGTTAACTGCTAAATATGGAGTACTCAAGAATAAGCAAGAAGAGATGCTCGCTGCAATTTATAACTTAAATCAATTGCCTGCAAATGACCATCTTACACAGTGGGTCCAAAATTTAAAGGATAATCTCAACCATTTATGACAACAATTTGACCAAATTCCTATTTAAGCCCATATCCCTTAGTCTGAACCCTCCAAAGCTGATCCAGTCATGTTATCTGGTGTACACATCTTAAGCATTGAACTCATCATTTTCAAACCTACCTTTAAGGATAAGTAAGAGCTGGGTGAAGATAGCATTCAATCTTTTTTATTTGACTATGAGCGAGCAATGGATGGGGCGACGGATCAACAGAAAGTTTGGCATATTACTTCTTGTTTAAGCTGATTTACTCAAGAAATCATGGTTCCTCACCTTAAGGTTAGCAATACGTGGGCTTAAGTGAAAACCGCCCTTATTAAGGAATTTGGGAGTGATCAAATTCTATCTAATCAAAAGCAAGACTTTATGAGCATCCAAGTAAAGTGAGGAGAGTTGATTCAAGATTTTGCTAAAAGATTTTATCATGAGGCCCAGAATCTTACTACTTGTGATTGTATTGCTGTAGATGATGCCATTTTGGCTGTGATGATTGTGTTTTCTTCTTGTACTCAGTTGTTACTACATTTAAAACCTCTTAAAGGAAATTTCATATTTATTCTCAACATCAAAGAGGCGTTGATGGAGATTCCCAATGGTGTGGTGCACCCAACCTCCGCTAATAACCCTCATTCCTAAATTCATGCAATGCCACCTAAACCCAAACCTAAACCTAAGAAGGATCCTTGCAGCTATTGAGGTCTAGTGGGTCATATGGAAACTCAATGTTGGAAGAAACAAGCTGAAGTGTCAAAAAAGAGGAGTCAGCATAGAGCAAGAGGCTCCCTCAGCTGACCTACCTCATGTGCCTCAATCACAATCTTTTAATACTCCTAAAGATTGTTATGTGATATCTGCTTCTGGTGAACTTGAAATCCCTGATGATTTAGCCAACAAAGTTACTATTTCTTCATCTAATTCAATTTGACCATTTAGACACTTGGTATTTTTGGTCCCACACTTTGGCTCTGATGTGACTAAGGTGGAAGTCATAGTACACAAAGTGAAAGTTTTAACTATCATCAATATGGGATTGCCCATAGATGTGATCTCATCCAGGCTTATGAAAAAAATCAAAGTGGCGATAGACTTAAATCCTTCTCAAGACTATGGAACTGCTGGTCCTTCATATATTAAATCTATAGGAGCTTATTCTTCCCTTCCTATTCTCTTTAGAAAGTTGGTTGTTTGGCCCCTGCAGTAGTGTTAGGCAATAATTGCTATGACTTTCTTTTTGGGAACCAAATTTCTCATTGATTTTGATGCAATAATTAGTCTTAAAGACAATTTTTTTTTCTTTAATTAGATACCAAGTACCTTTAATTTTAAAAGATGTCCTCAATAGCAAAGGCAAACTCATATGACACATTTGCTTATTGGAATATCCTACTTCTATCTCTCATCTTGAATACCAAATTTTGGGACCTGGAACTATTCTTCCGCCTCCTTCAGCTTGTGCCTATGAAGGAATACTTTTATACTTTAACAATTTGCACTGTTCCTCGAAAAGCTCAATTTATAATTGATACTGGAGTACAAGTATTTGTACCATCTGGTCATGTATTAGAGATATCTAGTAACGATAATCTCTCTCATTTGGAGGCCTTAAACTGCCATGGTATCCTTGATCTCACTTATAATGTGACTGTTCTGTCTTACTAGCTATTCTTATCTCTTGACCTATGCGGTTGAATCAAAGTAAACCTATCACCTATGTACGGTTTACTCTTGTAAATGAAATTTTATCTATCTTGGGATGTGGGGATTTACTTGATTTTGGGCTGGAAGAACCACCTATCATTTCTAATGTCAATATCAAATTTGGAGATTCACTTACTCCAGAACAACAGCACAAAGCCAAGGCTCAAATTGATGAGTATGCGGATATATTTTCCAAGGATTCTGGAGATTTTGGGCTAATGAAAGATTTGCAGCATCAGGTGAAAACTGGAGATACTCCCCCTATCTGATCCTGGCCTTATCACAAATCTAAAGATAAGGAGGCTCAGGTCTCAGTTGAATTGAAATAACTCCTCAATGCAAGGCTACTAATGCCTTCTCAAAGTCCATGGGCTTCCCTCTACTTCTCATCCAAAAAAGATGGAGGTCATAGAGTGGTTATGGACTATTGTCAGCTTAATGCTGTTACCCAAAAGAATTCTTATCCCCTACCTCACAGTGATGATTCATTACAACTATTGTCAGGGTCACAGTTCTTCTCAGCCGTGAACCTTGCTAGTGGCTACTGGAAAATTGACCTGGCTCCAGAAGACCATCAGAAATGCGCTTTAATATCTACTGAGGGGTTATATGAACCTACTTGTATGCTGCAGGGGCTTTGTAATGCCCCTGCTACTTTTCAAAGAGCCATGAATGGCCTATTTGGGGATTTGAAACTTTTCTGCATTTTAGTTTATTTAGATGATGTTACTGTTTTCTCTCACACTTTTAATTAGCATTTAGCTCATTTAAAAGAAGTATTTGGCCTAATGCGCCATGCTTCACTTAAGCTAAAACCATCTAAATGTGCTTTTTTTAAGACTGAGATGGAATTCTTAGGCCATAAAGTTAATCATATTGGGATTTTATTCTTATCTAATAAGATACAAACTATTTCAGACATGCATGTTTCTAAAAGCTTGCATGATATTCAAGTGTTTTAGAGATGGTTGGTTATTACTAACAATTCATCCCCCATTTTGCTGATATTGCAGAGCCTTTAGCCTATTTATTGCACAAAGAAGTTCCTTTCTTATGGAAAGAATTGCAACAACAAAATTTTGATATTTTACGTCAAGCTTTAGTTAGTGCCACAATTTTAGCTCATCCTAATTTTTCCAAACCCTTTATCTTATTTACCAGTGCCAGTATGTAGCTATTGGGGCTATTCTGGCTCAGCATGATTCCAACCTGATAAACATCACATTGCTTAATATAGTAAGACTCTTTCCAAAGCAGAACACAATTATAGCATTACTGAAAGGTAATGCCTCGCAGTTCTATCCACCATCAAGCATTTTTCCCTTATCTTTATGGCAAATATTTCACTATCATCAAGGATCACGCTTTCTTAAAATGGTTATAACAAATGAAAGATCCTGATGGGCGCTAAGATAGACGGGCATTAAAGCTTAAGAATTATGACTTTTTAATTCAACATTGCACTGAATCTATACACCAAAATGCTGATGAAATTTCTCAATTACATATACTAACTTTATTCACTTTTGAAGAAGATTGTATCTATGATCTGATTGGCAGACCTGAACTCTGGTATCATGAAACTAAGGACGTTATAGCAAAGCTACAATCCTTAACTGAGGATACTCAGATTAAAGAAGGTTCCTTATACAAGAAGTTGAGATCTAAATGATTGTCTTTATTTGGCCCTCTGTGAGGACTGATACTATTATAGAAGCTCATTAAACTGTAGATCATGGAGCTGTCGCTAAGGCTTTATAATGGTTGAAAAGTTATTTTTATTGGGATAAAATTCTGGAGACTATGCATGATGTGTTAGAGACTTGTCTCACTTGCCAACAACAGCATAGTGAATCTGATTTACCAACACAAAATTGTGAGACCTTCATAACCTTTCTCTACTATGAGTATTGATGTGGTGGGCCCTCTTTCTACTGCTATTTATGGACATCTTTATATTATATCATCTATCAACCGTTTTACCAAATGGATTGAAGCTGTCTCTGTTTCAACTGTCACCGCTAAGGCTACTGCATCCTTCCTTTTTAAGCAAGTTTTCACCTGGCATGGTAGTCCAAAAGTTCTATTATCTGATAATGGGACCTACTTTGTTTCACAGGTGATATCTGAGCTTACTAAATTAATGGGTACCTATCAGTCATTTACAGCTCCTTATAATCCTTTCACTAATGGTGTGGTCAAATGGAAAAATGGTATCCTTGTAGCCATTCTTCAAAAGATGGCCTCCAACGATCCTAGTAGATGGAATTTCTACTTACCTAGTGCAATGTTAGCCTATAGGGGTAGCTATCATCATATAACTGGGATGTCTCCCTTCAAGGCTCTTTATGGTAAATATTCTATTTTACCCTCAAGTGTGCAACCTAACTTGATGCTGCAACCCAAAAACTAATGATTTGGCTATGAGGAGGCTAGCTGATTAAATTACCAGAGTACAAGCCTTAAATTTGAGTTCTCTTGCTGCTACAACCTTAAAAGAGTGAACTAGAACCAATGATATTTGTCCTACCTACTTAATATCACATTGGATATCTTATACTCTTTTATCATCATAGACCTGGAAAACAAATTTACAAACTCAATATCTTATAGTCTGGTCCTTACCATACTATTTATTGTCAGGGTATTGAATACTCCATTTCAGCTATTGATACTTGGCTGTTATCAATAGAGTTCATAGCAGGTTTCTTTGTAAGTATATGCCCCATAGGCAAGGTCTTGAGGGGAGCATTGCTGGAGATTCAACTGTGATGATTGATTCTAACCAAGATCAAGGTTTGATGTCTTGGTCAAATAAGATCTTAAAAACTCTATCAGAGATATCCAATTCTCAGTTAGACTGATGATCAACCCTTCAGAGTTATCAGCCTCCTCTGATGGATAAAGCTAAGAAATCTGAAGGGGCTAAGCTCTCCACAAGAAGGTCGACCCCATCTAATAAGAACTTTATCAGATCTGACCATCACAAGTATAGTAATAATAATCAGCAATATCAGTCCTCTATTATAAAAGATCTTACCTTGGTTGAAGCATGAAAATCTTCACAAAGAACTACCAAATCTAACCCTATAAATATCCCTTGTTTTAACTAATAAAGTACCACTATTTTTGCCTCATGTAGCTTAATTTTGGTCAAATTATAACAAAGTTCTGTATTCCAATTGGAATTTATTATTGCAACAAAGATAATAACTTTGTTGCCTTGGTTTCACCATCACTAGAGCCACTAAAGTGGTAATTTTGTAGCCTTCATAGCAGCTGAATATTGTAATTTCTCAAAAAATCCAATAAACTCTCTTTATGAACTTGATTCATGGGGAAAAGGAGAGGGGTGGGTATCCCTTTAGCCAGAACTGTGACTGATTTTGCTACAGCCTTTCAAAGGAGGTGACAATCAGGGGAGGCAAAAGCCTCTTTGGTGAGTCAGTGGTCACTTCAGAATTTATTGGTATTGGAGCATAGAGCATGGTGCCAAGTTAGAAATTGAGCTGCATAAACTGTATTTAGGTATATTTCAAGGCCTTGGGCCTTTACTGAGTCAGGATTAGGATTACAAATCATCAACTTTCTCCAAATTTTACCAGGAATTTTGGATAAAAATGATAGGTTAAACAGCTTATGGGTGGGCTGGGTTGGGTGGCTGGGTGTGTTTTTTTAAATTTACTGGGGTCCATGCTGGCTCCTGATTAGCTAGAGTGAAAGTGAGAGTTTAATTTATATATTTCTTATTGGCTGAATCAGTGGCAGTTGCATCTATTATTTTGGGTAGAGGGGGAGGGAAGATTGTGCCCCATTCAAAAAAAAAATTTATACCAGCAATAGAAGTATCATGAGGAGAGTCAAGCGTGCGGGCTTCAGCTTAGACTATAGTGGGGCAGCACCACTTTGAATGGCCCAGGTCAAAATAAATAGGGCTGATCATATATCCTTTGTCTACTCTGGCTTAGAAAGGGTGGTTGGGGGCAGAGAGGATAACAGTGTGAGGGGGAATCAAATTGGCAATTTTGTTTGATATTGGGTATATAGTTGCAAAGGTGCAAGGGTATGCAAGTTGGTTGGCTTCAATGGGGAACCACAAATTGTAGAATAAAGTCAGTTCCATATACTGAAAACCCAGCTATTAGTTCATTGTATAAAGTCTTAGAGGAGAGGTAGGTGGGGAGGCCTGCAAATTGAACTACAAGAGTGGTGTCATCAGGCAACCAGATATAAGTAGTTGGGATAAGGGTTTTCTGGAACACTAGGGGAATATTGGCTGCGATTGTAGCACTGGCTTTACAGGTGAAGCTGAGGTCAAAGTACCCCTTATAGGGGCAGAAGTCAATAAAGACTGCAGGATGCATAAGTGCTTGGGCTAATTCTATGATTTGTTTATCATTGTAGGGAAAAGTTACCATATTAAACCTGGAGGCTGAATTGTATCTTGCTTCAGGGGAGCACAATGGGGCTACAAGGCACCATTTGGGAATATGTAAGGTGGAGGACAAGATCCTTGAGGAACGTATTGACCTGAGGCATTGGGGGCTGGTCAACCTAGTTTAAAAGTATTTTCCCACTGGGCAGAAAATACTAGGGGTTTTGCCACTGCCCCATTTTAGAGCAGCGGGCAGTAGGGCTAAACCATTAGGGTTTTGCTGTGTGTCAGTTTTTGGAGTTGTTTAGTTCTGCTGTAATTTTTAAAAATTTGCTCAAAAGTGATATTGAGCTAAAAGAAAAAAAGAGAGGTTTATCCAACCATAAATTTTAAAAACTCTTATTTCTTATTGGCATTACGGTTTTAGTTTTCAAACTGGGTTGAAAAGCTATAGATATAGGTATTCAACAGAGATAAATTAGTGGATTGTAGCAAAGTGTCACAATGGATTACCTCAACATTTAACACTTTTGTCACCATGTCACCCAAATATGGGTGCTGGGTATGCTTCCGTGGGGGCTCCATCACTCATATTTGGGTGATGGTGTGACAAACATATTAACAAAAAAAATCGTAGTTTTAGCATCACTATTAGCAAATTCAAATGTGACATCTTAAATGGAATTGAAGGGTAAAAAACCACTCAAACCATCATCAGAGCTCTGAAGGAGTACGTAAGAAAAAGGCATGCAAAACGAAGTTCTTAGCTGTATAGGTAGTGTTACAGAATAAAAATATTCAAAATATTCAGATTATACTAAACTTTATTAATTTATATTTATGATAAACTACTATTTTATATTATAGTTTATTATGGTATTCATTAAAACAGTCCAAATAAATTTGTGGTGATTTTGGACAATAAGGACCATAGGTTATATTTCTTTTTATTTTTTCTCGCTTCCTGGCATTAGACAATTTGTCGATAGTCACATTTGGGCCCCGTGAGAAACTCAGCTAAATCACGCTGGGCGACGAACGTGTTAAGGTTTTTTAACATTAAATGTTAATTGAATATGGAGTTTAGGTTATTTTTTAAATTTGTAACTGATTAATGGCTTATTAGTACCACCAAGTAGAAAGGGTTTATATCCATAGTTGAATTTTTTTAATAATATGCGCGCTTCTAAAGTTTGCCTTCCGTTTCCTACACGTGAGTTCATCCTGAGGTTGAATTTAATTGATAAGCATATATAGTTTCTTAAAAAAGTTGGTGTCTGTTATTTAAAACATGATCTCTAGAATAGACAAGTAGTGGCCGTTTGTGAAGTTAGGTCCGCTTTAAAGGGGAATCAGGTTTATATTTATCTAGTGCAGCTTAATCCAGAAGTTGTATTTAAACAACAGATGAATTTTTTGAGATGGGTTCTAATTGTACCGCAAAAGAATTTTGCACATAAAATTATAGCATTTCTAAATAGAGTTAAATAATGCTGAAGAGACCTGGTCTTCTCATTTGTAATTAGCTTTGAAAACTATTAGTGGTTGCCACTTATCAGAAAGATATCACTTAGCCTAAAACGAATCAAATGTATTATGAGCAATATCTATGACTGCTTTTGGTAATGGCTTCGATATCTTTCACATCGTCACTGGAGCCCAAAAAGATAGGAGAACGAGCATGGATGTGCTTAGGGACAACATCCAACATCCTCTCCTTCCCAGTTGAAGCACGACCACCAGCTTGCTCGAGGATAAAAGCCATGGGAAAGCACTCATACAGAATCCTGAGTTTCCCATCTTTAGATTTGGAATCACTGGGATATGCAAAAACCCCTCCATACAAAAGTGTTCGATGGACATCAGCTACCATCGACCCGATGTAACGAGCCGAATATGGCTTCTTTCCACTTTCAGCACTAGGAAATTTGATGCCATTAAAATATTCTTTGCAAGCATTGTCCCAGTAAATAGCGTTGCCCTCATTAACAGAATAAATTTTTCCTCGTGAGGGGATGCGGATCTAATTTTAAGATTAACGACGTTAGAAAAAATAAGTTGCGTTCACTTACATCAGGATGAGTTAAGACAAATTCGCCAATGGCCTATTAGAGTCAAAGTTAATAATGAATATAGTGAAAACTATACGGGATCAAGAGTAAACCCATTGACGCCTTTTCCAGTAGTGATGACCAAGTTGCAAGAACTGCCATACATGCAGTAACCCGCAACAACCATCTCATTACCAGGTCTTAAAACGTCATCTTTAGAACCTTTGGAGCTGTTCTAAAACAAGGTTAACAAATGACAGCAATTCATCTTTGGTCTTACCGCGCGGTAAATACCAAAGATTGTCCCCACGTTAACGCCGGCATCGATATTGCTACTACCATCCAATGGGTCAAAAACGACGCAATATTTCCCGCTTTCATTCTCAACAATGATCTCTTCATCGTCCTCCTCCGATACCATGACCTTGACCTTACCCGATCTTTTTAAGTTGTTTATGAAAATCTCGTTGGCTAAAACATCTAGCTTTTTGACATCCTCGCCCTGGATATTCTGAACCCCTGCTAAACCCGTTCTAAAATCTACATTAGTTAGATAAATATAAAGCAAACCTAAAAACAACGAGA
The DNA here is from genome assembly GCA_022478985.1 of Massospora cicadina. Taxonomy (NCBI): domain Eukaryota; kingdom Fungi; phylum Entomophthoromycota; class Entomophthoromycetes; order Entomophthorales; family Entomophthoraceae; genus Massospora; species Massospora cicadina. Next base: position 146,075 of record JAKSZP010000179.1, read on the forward strand.
AGTTGAGAATGAAGAAGGGAATTACAAATAAACTAGACTAGCTTTCCGAACACACGACTCGACAAATTTGCAACCAACTTGAATTGCGGCAAGCAGCAAGCTGAGGTCACCCGTAGCGTCTTTGTACTGCGTCTGAGTTTTGATAACATGACTGATAAGCGTGATAATGTTGGTCTTGGTGTGATCAGACATTTTAGAATTATTGCCACAGATAGAATAATGTTGATACTATATTTAAAGTTATGAACTAGGTTGGGTTTTTGTGACGTTGCTACTCATTAATTGACTCGCCCCACTATTTATTTACCGAATCGGGCACGCTAATTCGATTGATTTCAACTCAAGGCAGCAAAATACGTGGAGTAATCACGCGGCTTTGATGTTAGTACCGAATTTCACAATGTTTATTATCACGCTAAGTAGCCATTTTGGTGCATCATGATGATAATCATTTAAGCCAGTGGCTTCCAAACTTATTTCGCCAACGGAGCCCCCTTCTCATTGTAAAAACCTGACCATGAACCCCCCCCCCCAAGTGAAATAACACTACACAACTGCATGATAGTAAAATTACAAGTTTACCTTTGATGTCTTAATGGTGAATGGTAACAAAAAATTAAATGAAATGATTTGATATTTGAAGTAGTATTATAAAACTATACCTTTTGTTTTAAAATACAAAACCACATTTAAAAATGAGATGGGCGAAACTGATATGATGGTATGAGATTATTTACATTTGGCTCAATATTTAAGAGTAACATTTATGTCTCAATACTAAACATTACTTGCATTTTATATAATTGTCTACTTTTATTTTACTCAGGGCATAAAAATGGTTATTAATTTTATGTGCTATCTAATTTAAACTTCCATAATAATGAAAATAGGACACAGTTATATCACTATATATTAAATCAGTGGTTAAAAGTGGTTCATATGGACCCCCCAAAATTATTTTAATTTGCCACGGACCCATCATCAGCGGTTCCATAGACCCCTGGGGGTCTCTATGAACCACTTTGGGGACCACTGATCTAAGCAAAGTTGCCATAGATCAAGTAAAACCATGAAGTTGGGGGTTTCTTAAATAAACCATGACTACTTATGCAAAATTTATTTAAATTAAATAAGAGATTTAATTTTTATCTAAATAAACAAAAAATCCTTTTATGCAATCTAGTACAATTTTCTAGATGCCTGGATCCTAATAAAATTCTGGAATAAAATACTAGAAAAGTAAAAGTAAGTTTAAAAAATCTATTGGTTATTTAAATAATGCTATCTATACTAGCCCTATTTATAAAAAATGATGGAGTTATAAAAGCTATTTGAGGAGGTTTAAGGATAAAATTTGATAAAAGTAAAGTAATAGATTTTCTATGCACTTAAAAACAACATACCCTAGGTATAACAATATGCTCTACACATGACATCTTTTTTAGTACTATGTTGTTCAAACCCAAGGGGGTGTTGCATATGAGGCTGTGAGCATACAAGCAGATCATTCCTTGTTTGTCAGAATGAACAGAGTTCACCTCCCAATCAGTGGAAGTTCAGGCAACTTACTTCCACAGATGGTGTTGGACAAGCACCTTTTATAGATTCAGGTGAGGTAAGAACTTTTCCCCATAATCAGAGTGATGGCATGTGATGATATTTTTCAACCTGACGCTTCAGACAAATAATTTAATGTTGATGATGTTATCACCAAAGAATACCATGAAAATTGACCCCCTTTAATACATTTGGGGCAAGATAATTTGCAACTCACCAATGATGAAGTAATGATTTGACCAAATTACCTTAATAGAAATGATTGGGGATCTCATGTGAATATTACCAAATCTAGACAACAACCTATTTTGAGAGTCACTCAAAAACATGATGCAATTGCATCAAAGGAGCTCTATTGCACAAACTATATGCCATTAAGCATATTACCAAGTCTGGTAATTAAACAATAACTAAAGAAGATGCTACTGCACACAACCAAGAAGTGGGAAGTGAAAGGGCCCCTGTACATCTAGGTTCAAAGGTAATACCCACAAGAAGGATCTTGTGGATACAAGAATTGAGCCAAGTAGATAAAGCATCCAAAGTGGCAATCAAATGCCACCTCACTAGAGGACCTTGAGAAATCCCCAACAATGCTGCCCAAATTCCCAGTTTATTTTACAATTATTATTCATATTATTTCTTGATTTTTCACCAAAATAAAAAATACTTTACTTTTGAATAAAAAACCTTTACACAGAATCTCGATTTATCCTTTTATTACACTTATAGTGGTTTAAGTGATCTAATTTCAAGTGACCAGTCTGGGATTAGCAATTAGTAGAATACAATAACTAGTCTGAAATCTGCTATATTTAAACAAGAAACTCTATATTGTAATACCTTGAAGCCAAGCTGCCTAGAGAGAGGTTGGATTGGCTTCCATTGAGACCCAAGGGCCAATGTTTAATGAACATGTTAGAGAGTGCCAAAAAGAGAATTGCCAATGGCTGTAACGCACAGGTTCTTGCCAATATGTGACAAATGAGTTGGGCAGCACCAGCCATGTCACCAACCACATGACTGATAGTCCCACAGAGAACCACCCTCTCACCCACGCACCATTCCCCAAAGTTCCTATACATTTGCAAACTAGAGTTCTGGCGATGCTGCAAGTGAGCAGTAAGGTCTGTCCTCAAGATAGTGCCATGAACAAGGCCAAAGCCTGGACTAGCTCTTGCTTTTGCGGAGCTTATGGTTTGGGTCATTCTTAATCCAATTCTTTTATATAAAATAAACTTATTTATAAAGCAATTGAACTTATTTTATTGTGTTTTTTCTGATTGAGAAAATGAAACTGTATTTGCAGCTGCCATTTTCTCATTTTTAAAGCATTTTTCATGAGTTTAATATATTAACCCCTAAATTAAGCTCTCAAGAAAAATTTTAAGGGGAAAAATTTTTTTTTTTTAAAAAAAAAGGGCCCCCCCTTTTCCAAAAAAATTTTTTTTTAAAAAAAATTTTTTCCCCAAAGGGGAAAAAAAAAAAAAAAAGGGGGGGGAAAACAAAAAAAGGGAAGGGGGTTTTTAAAAAAAATTTTTCCCTTTTTTAAAATTTTCCCCAAAGCCTTAAAAAAAAAAAAATTTTTTTTTCCAAAAGGGAAAAAAAATTTTAAAAAAAAAAGGAAAAATAAAAAAAAAAAAAACCCCCAAAGGGGGTTTTTTTCCCAAAAAAAAAAAAAAACCCCCCCCCAAAAAATTTTTTTTTTCCCCCCCCTTTTTTAAAAAAAAAAAACCCCCAAAAAAAAAAAAGGAAAAAAAAATTTTTTTTTTAAAAAAACCCCCTTTTTTTTTTAACCTAAAACCCCCCGGGGCCCCTGGGGGGGGTTTTTTTTTTTTAAAATTTTTTGGGGGGCCCCCCCTTTTGGGGTCCAAAAAATTTTTTCCCCCCAACCTTTTTTTTAAAAAATTTTTGGCCCGGGAAAATTTTCCGGGGCCCTTTCCCCTTTCCCCCCCCCTTTAAAAGGGGGTTCCCCCTTTTTTTTTAAAATTTTTTTTGGAAATTTTCCCCTTTTTCCCCTTTTTTTTTTTGGGTTTTTCCCCCCCCTTTTTTTTGGGTTTTTTTTTTTTAAAAAAATTGCCTTCCTTTAAAAATTTTCCGGGCCCAGAATTTTTTTTTTTTTTGGCCGGGGGTTTTGGGGTTTTGGGGAACTTTTCCCGGGGGGCCCCCAAAAAAATTTTTTAAAAAAAAAAATTTAAAATTTTTTTTGGGGGGGGAAAAAATTTTTAAAAAAAAAAAAAAAAAATTTTTTTTTTAAAAGGGGGAAAAAAAAAAAAAAAGGGGGGGCCGGGAAAAAAAAATTTGAGGGGGAAAGAAAGGGGGGGGCCCCAAAAAGGGGGCCCAAACCCGGGGGCCCCAAAAAAAAACCAAAAAAAACCCAAAAGGGGGGGGAAAAGGGGAAAAAAAAAAGGGGGGGGGGGGGGGTTTTTTTTTGGGGGAAAAAAGGGTTTTTTTTAAAAACCCGGGGGAAAAAGGGGGTTTCCCCTTTTGGGGGCCCAAATTTTAAAAAGGGAATTTTTAAAAAAAAAAATTTTTTGGGGTTTTTTTCCCTTTGGCCTTGGGGGGAAAAAAAAAAGGGGGAAAAAAATTGGGGGGAAAAATTTTGGGGGGTTTAAAAAAAAAAAAAAAATTTTAAAAGGGGGAAAAAAATTTTTAAAAAACGGGGGAAAAAAAGGGAAAATTTTTTTTGGGGGTTGGGGGGGAAAAAAAAAAATTTTAAAAAAAAAAAAAAAAAAAAAGGGGCCCAAAAAAAAAATTTTTGAGGGGGCCCCGGGGGGGAAAAAAACCCCGGTTTTTTTAAAAAAAAAAATTTTTTTTTTGGGGGGGGGGGGAAAAAAAGGGAAATTGTTTAAAAAAAAATAAAAAAAACCCAAAAAAAAAAAAAAAAAAAAAAAAAAACCCCCCCAAAAAAAAAAAAAGGGGAAAAACCCCCAAAAAAACCCCTTTTTTTTTTTTCCCCCTTTTTTTTAAAAAAATTATCCCCAAAAACCAAAAAAAAATTAAAAAATTTTTTTAACCCCCGGGCCAAAAGGAAAAAGGGGGGGGGAAAAAAAAAACCCCAAAAAAACCCCCGGGGGAAAAAAAAAAAGGGGGGGGAAAAAAAAGCCCCCAAAAGGAAAAAAAAAAATTTTTTCCCCCCAAAAAAAAAAAACCCCCCAAAAAAAAAAGGCCCAAAAACCTTTTTTGGGTTTTTCCCCCCCCTTGGGGGGGGGTTGGGGGGTTTTCAAAGGCCTTTTAAAAAATTGGGTTCCCCCCAAAAATTTTTTCCCCCAAAAAAGGGAAAAAAAACCCCCCCCCCCTTCCCCCCCCCCTTTTTGGTTGATGATTTTTAACACACCCATGAAGGGCAACAGCTGGGATAAATGGAAAACTCAAAGTGCTTCCAATGTGCAGAAAGCTTCAATCAAAATGCCATTACCCAATACCTCCTCTACTAAGTGGGGACCTGAATGCTTGCTGGCAAATTTGTGGGAAGGGGTTTGGATTCACAAATGGTGGTTATTGAGCATGACATAAGAACCCACCTTAAATTCATGACCCAGAAGGCACTTGCAATCCATGAATCGCTTGTAGTTGTTGATAGTTTTAGTAAGGTGTTCCCGCACTAAAGCTTGGGTCAATCAAATATGGCCAGCATGATCTGCAGCAACTTGCACTTCTGGTTGTAAGCAGGCCCCGACTGAGAATGATGGGTTATAACCCAACGTTGCTTTGTATGGTGAGAAACCCGTGGAAGCATGAGTTCCATATTTATATGCAAATTGGGCAAGAGGCAGGTCATTGGCCCAGGTATCTTGCGCTGCCACCGCAACACAATGCAGGTACTGTTTGAGAACTTGATTAACCCACTTGGTCTGGCTGTCAGACTGGGGATGATATGCCATGGATTGACAGGGGGTTATCTTAAGGATCGACAAGAGTTTGCTCCAAAACTGGGTGGTAAACTGGGTACCCCTGTCACTAACAATTCCCTGGGGAAGGCCAAACATCAAAAACATATGGCGAATGAATAGATGCGCTGTTTCTTCCAATGTGATCGCAGAAGTACAAGGAATGAACAGAGAAAATTTGGTAAAGCAATCTAACACCACCATTACTGCTGTGAAACCATTGGAGCAGGGGAGTTCAACAATGAAATCAATGGACACTGAGGTCCATGGACCTTCCACCTGTTGTAAAGGGTGCAGGAGGCCATTTTTTCTGGAACAATCTGACTTGGCCCTAGCACAAGTAACACAATCGGCAATCCAAGTCAGAACCTCTTTGGTCAGTCCTACCCAATTAAAGGTTTGCTTGATCAGGTCAATGCATTTCTTGTTACTGGGGTATCCAACCGCAGGGGGATCATGGTGTGCACAGAATACGTTCAGGCGGAAGGAGGGAGGCACCCAAACATGAGAACAAAAGTAGATGAGACCTTCTTCTAAAGAATATAGGGAGTGTTTGGGGCTTGAGTGAGTCAAGTGTTCAATCAACTCCACGCCTCCAGGGCAGGCCATTTGACTGGCTAGCACCTGGGCCAATAATGGATTGTTGGGTGACAACGCGGTGGAGTAAACAACGGAGGAGCAATTGATAGGATTTGAGTAGCAGGGATCATGATGGTAATGAGATCCTCTTCCTCAGGCTCCAAGGGGCAGTGAGTGGGACTATGGCTTAGGAAATCAGGAAGGACATTTAGTGCACCCTTGATGAATTCATATTTGAAGTTGAAACTGCACAGGTCCCGATAGGTTCAGGCTTTCCAGTGTGCCAATTTTTGGGGTTTGCAAAAATACAAGAGAGCTTGGTGATCTGTGCGAACTGTTAACTCATGACGAGCACCTTGCAACAGGTACTGCCAATGAGTTAATGCCCATGCAACAGCGGCCAGTTCCTTGTTATAGATGGCCCAGGACTTCTCTGTAGCGGTGAATTTTTGGAAGAAATAAGCGACCGGATGTTTGAGACTATTGTGGTCCTGAAGCAGCACTGCGCTCACAGCTACTGACAAAGCATCACATGCAACAATATACAGTTTGGTGGGATCAGCATGTTTCAAAATGGGAGGAGACATGAACACTTCTTTAATTGCTTCAAACGCCTGCTGGCATTCAGGGGTCCAACAAAAGGGTACGTTTTTCCCTGTGAGGGGGTGGAGCGGGGCGGCCAACTGAGAAAGTGCGGGGAAAATTTCTTTAGGAAAATGATAGTGCCCAAGAAACTTCAAGAAGCTGCTTCTGTGTAGTTGGGGTTGGCCATTCTCGGATTGCATCTAATTTGTTGGGGGGATGGCGACCCTTCTTTAAGTAACAAGTTTCCGAGAAATGTAACCTCTTCCTTGTAGAACTTGCATTTGGAAGCTTTGAGGAACAAGCCTGCTTTGTGCAAAGCAACCACCACTGCTTCTAAGTTGATAGCGTGTTGCTCAGGAGTTGGGGAATGGACTAGGATATCATTGATATAAGCAATAGCGCAGGAAAACTGGAGATCCCCTAACGCATTGTCAATCATTTGTTGAAATGTAGTGGGAGCATTTTTCAGCCCAAAGGGCATTACGCGAAATTGGAAAATGCCTCGCCTTGTTCAGATTGCAGTCAGCCATTCTTGTCCTTCCATTACTTGAATCTGATTGAAAGCATTCACCAGGTTGAGTTTTAAAAACACCCAGGATTTGCCAATTGCCTGACTGATTGTCTGCTCCAGGGGCAATGGGTAGGGGTCTGTAACTGTGATTTTGATCAGGTGACCATAATCTATGCAAAGGCGGAGTGATCCATCCGATTTTCTTGCAAAGACAATAGGGGAAGTGACAAGAGACATTTCTTTAAACAACCAGCCTTGTTTTAAAATTTCATCCAACCAGGTATTGAGTGCAACTTCTTCTTCCACTGTATGGGGATAAACGGACAATTGATATTTACCAACTTCACAGTTGTTCAAAGTCTACAGTTGAACCTAGTGTGGGGAGGCAGTCAATCCGCCTTTTCAGAGTCAAAGATGCTTTGATAGTGCATTAAGCTTTCAGAAAAATCGGCTGGTATGCCTGCAGGAGTGACAAGGGAAGTAATAGAACTGTGGCCTTGTTTTTCCTAAAGAGTGTCGATCAGAGGGAACTCACCCTCCAGTTGATCATTAACAAACAACAACATATTAGACTCCATGTGAATCTTGACATGTTGTTGGTGCCACCATCCCAATCCTAAAAAACTGGAAACACCAAGTTTGGCATAGCAGAGAAACGATGGCAGAAGCTATACTGGTGTACCAAGAAAGGTACTGACTGACGGATGACATATGAGGTCTGGGAGGCAGAAGAAGCCACCATCACTGAGGGACCTGCATCCATATCCAGTTCTAATTATTGGGCCAACTCAACACTCATTAAGTTCCTGAGGCCCCAGTATCTACCAGGGCCTCAAAGGAGACATGGTGAAAACTGACACTAATCTTCATAGGCAATAATAAATAGGCGGAGTTTTGTTTATTGGAAGATTTGACCAATTCTGTTGCAACTGAAGAAATAACTGGCAAATCGGGGGAAAGATCAAGGGCTTTTGCTGGAGCAAAAATTGGAAGTACAAGGGCGGGAGAGCCAACTTCCTCCATCTGGCTTTTACAGATTCATTTATAGTTGAATCAGAGTCATCCAACCCAGACACAGGAGTTGCAACAGGATTGGCAACTGGGACTACCACTGGTTTGAAGGTAGACACTTTGTCCGCATCTTCGTTGGGTAATCCTATCATAAAATTTCCCTTCTGATAACAGGAAGCATGGGGGGGAAGGCATTAATAGTATTCGCGGTGGCACATATTTAATATACTGTTCCGTGTATGGTGGACTAGGCCTCGTGATGAGCAGAAACCAAATCCAAGCCTGATCTAAAGACTTCCTGAAGCATATTATTAAAGAGGCCCAGCGCGGGAGCCAGTTCACAGAAGGTTGAAATCAAAGAAGCCAAGCTAGGGGCTTTGGCCATGGCATAGAGCAATCTAAATAGGTGTTCTGAGCGTGACACAGGGGGTTTCAAGGCATCTGATATGACAGCCATTAGTAGATTGGGGTCTCTCGCTTGTAAGGAAGAGTGCAGAAGGCCTCTGACCCAACGGCAGGCGTCCCCTTCCACAGCGTCCAGTAACACAACCCCTAGTTGGGCATGAGATAATGCGGAGGCGTTATTGAGTGCAATTTATGAATGCATTTGCACCTCAGCGAGGGCGTCAAGGATTTGATTGGCTATCTCATGGGAAGTAACACATGAGCTTCCTTCTGGGCTATTTGGAAGAGGAGTAGCACCAATATGCACAGCTTGGTCAGTTTGAAGAAGATTCTCCAAGGGAGAGCGGATACTTTTCCTGAAATTGGCAAGTGACCAAACAAACAACAAAAAGCAGGCTACTGATTGCACATTCATTTGGTAAAGGGTAACCACTGCAGCGCCCACCTCAAAGAGCAAGGTGGAAGTGGCTGGAAACAATGGTTGATCGATTATGTCATGGAAATGGAAGAAGAAGTTTAGACCAGCCTGCCAGTCAGGGTGCGTAAGCACCCAAAAAAGCAAACCAGAATGCCAGAGGCATTGCTGACTGAATGACGTCATATGGAGCTGGGCAGTGGGAAGCAACAAATCGATGGTGTAAGACAATAGTGAATATGATCCCAAAAACAAACCAAATCAAGGCCACCCCAGATCCTGGAGGTCTTGCTGCAGGGGGTGGAACCACAGATATGGTTTCAACAAGTTCACTGGTATACTGGGCTAGTTTGACTGGGAAGACAAGGGGGCGGATCCTTGCTTGAAGATAGTGGACATAAGACTACAGGATCCCAGTATATTGTTGATGAAAAGACATAATGACATGGTTAAATTGTCAGAAGTATTTAGCTCGCTGAATCCAATCTATGATGGTGGGGCCATTGTAACCATGAGTACTGGTAGAACCCATCTGGTATATAAACTGATGGGCCACCAGGGAAAAGCCATTGGAAATGCAGCCAGAAGAAAATTGATAAGATCAAAACTGATTGGTTTTTAGGCAAAATTTCATTGCAAAGGAAAAGGAAGAGATTGACCAAAAATTTTCTTAGTGCAATGCAACTGATTAAATAGTGGTCAATTAATGCGGGGACAAGCTAAGATTGAGACCCTCAATTTTGACCTAACCAGCGAATTATTTGGGAATGTGGCGTATAAGTTCACTGGGAACCAACATTGAAGAATTTGGCGGCAGGCTGAGTCACTGTTGGTTTGACCTCAAATATCTGAACTGAGGCTTGGCTACATTTCTGATGGTTAGTGTGACGGTGTTTGTCCTGACAAGCGGTGGGAATCCCCCAAAGCCACCCCACGTAGGGGCGGTCCCATTTGGTTGGAAATGGGTTTGGGACGCCCAACCTGCCTATGTTTGGTTGCTGGGCCATTCAGTTTGGTCAAAAGCATTGCATCAGCTGCAACACCTGATTTGCCAGAAGGAAGCTTCAAACCCTTGTCAATGGTGTCCGATGCTATTACCTGCCTGTCAGGGATGATCCCCAATGATTTTTGAGGGGGGGTTGATTTTTTTAATCATAGTGTTGGCTGAATTGAAATTGTCAGTGATTCTGGCTGATGGATCAGTCTTCATCCCTTTCCAACTACATGGAATCCAAATA